>CAUYRT010094219.1:0-30387 GCA_963574885.1 Lepilemur ruficaudatus | reverse complement strand
TCATTTGGGGTTTGTCAGGTCACTTTCTTTGTTTTCTGTACATGTTTCTCTTCGTTTTCTACTACTGTTGTTACTGAATTCTCTTCTGACTTCAACAAGTTGAACAGGTGGATGGAATTAGACAATGGATATAGGCATGCTGGTTGTACATGTTCATAATGCCTTTGTTTCCTATCTAATGTAAAACAGGCACTCCATCTTTTAAGACCTAGGGTTAGCATGATATTTGTAGAGTAAAGTGAATTATGCATGAATATGTGCTTTATTTAAATAAAAAATATGCAATAGAACCCCACTGTGCTAAAGAATACATCATAAAGACACAAGTCAGGCTTGCTTTAGAAGAAGAAAAACAACAAAACCACACCTAAAATAGTAAGGTTTCAACAAGTTAGTCTTTGGAAATCAACGGTTTATGAAGTGCAATGTTTTCTATGTTTGACATATTGCTTACATGGTATTTCAAATCTCTGGTGATTTTAATGAAATGGAACTAAGGGTTTTCAGCATTAAGAGTTGGAATACAAATTCAAGGATTGTGGCATTTACATTGTTTTTGCATAATTCTGCTACTTGGTGAATACAAATTTGGTAACTCCAATGATTTGGATGCTACCAGCTCCTCCAATTTCAGCTGTATTATCTCATCATATAAGGCAGAAAGAAAAATATTTGTTTTAGACAAGAGTATCTCACTTTTGCTCATGACCTGGGTTTCTTACCACCTCTGTCTTCATTTGTATTTCCTTTCCTTTTGTTTTTCTTTTTTATTTCAGCATATTATGGGGGTACAAATGTTTAGGTCACATATTTGCCCTTGCCAAACCCGAGTCAGAGCTTCAAGCGTGTCCATCCCCCAGACGGTGCACACCGCACGCATTAGGTGTATTTCCTTTTGTTGAACAAATGATTTCTCTCATCTATGTATTAGTATAGCATTCATATGGTTCTCTGTCTCCTCCTTATCTCTATACAATATTTTCATGACATTTAGCACTTGATGTAGAGATAAGAAATAAGAACATAGTTTAAAGAATCAATATTTATGAGCCTTTTGTTGACTGAAATATCCTTTCTGACTTGAATTTTTCTCCATTCCAATCCTTTCTACAAAGAATCGTTTTAATTGTTCACTGAATATACTGTCTGTACCATGCATTGTTCTATCACATTGTTCTCAAATGCTGCAGTATTCTAATCCAGCTTTTCCGTCTTATGTACCCAACTGTATTGACCATATCTTCCAAGGATCCACTCTTCACTACAATGAGTGACATGTTACAGAGTTCTGTGCTTATTACCCATTGCTCTGTGTCTGGCTTTTTGATATCCTCAGCTAAGTGAACATGAGCCATTGATGCTTGCAGCAACTTTTCCAAGTCGAACCTAACATTCAAGATCAAAAATTAGAATCTATGATCTCCACAAAGACTTATTTGATGATTCTATTATACAAACAGTTCATTCTTTTCTAAATATTTACATACACAAAATGTTAGCCTCACACATTCTACCATTCAAGATCTATTTGCTTCATGTGTGAATCCTATCTTCTAATTTCTTGAGGGAACAGAATCACATTTTATATATTTAAAATATTTTTCATAGAACCAGTTGTAATATGAAACACAAACAAACTCAAGTAGAATTATAAAGCTCCCTTATTAATCCAACTTGCCTGGTTTTGCCCACTGTGGATATCAGTTTCTTGACTATGTGTATCAGGCAAGGTATGGCCAATTCATTCTGGTTGAAAACTTAATAGCTCATATTGATATCATACTTTATATATTTTTCCAAAGAAGTTTCATATGTAGTATCTCATTTCATGTTAACAATTGAGCATATTAAGCAGATGTTTTATTAGTAGTAGTGATTACTGTTTTTAGTTAAAATTAATCCTGTGCAGTTTCAAAATAACATGACATATATATTACTCTAATAATATCTACTCTAACATTATGTTATAAATAAATGCAATTTTCATATTTAAATAAATTATTCATATTATATATTATTTTATAGACAATGTAGTGTAAGAGATAATATAATTTTTCCATAATAACCATGAAAATGATTATTCGTTATAAATGATGACTTACTGGATGCCAGCTCTGTGTATGCACTATATTAGGTATTTTATAAATATTATCTCTTATTCTCATAACACTCCTTAATGATAGGTGTTATTATCGCTATTTTGTATAGGAGGAAATTGAGGTTAAGAGAAGTTATGTGGCTTGTCTCAGGTCATACAATTATTATATATATATATATATATATATATACACATTAGTACAGTTTTGGCCAACCAAAATTTCAAACTCAGATTTCAGTGGCTCTTGTCCTCCCTCATTCCTCTGGACCAAGCTCCAACTCCCAATTCCTGTTTAAAGATAAATGACACTCATCAAAAATCTGATGCCTATAGACTTTGAATTTCAATACAGTTTTATTTCCATTATAATGCAACTTCCTTCAAAAGCTATGTTAATCTGTTATTTTAAACTCCTTTAGTACATATCATAATTATGACATCTAATAAATGTTAACCTTTTGATGGAAGTAATTTCAAACCTACATGAACATTTTCCAATTAATTATTCAAAGACATTGTTGGATAATAATTGTGAAACTAATTATTACAGATCAAACTGGTCACAAAATGGATTTTCTTTTCCATTATGCTAACAAAACTCTGCAAATCTAATCTATTGTCTTTCATGCCGTGAAACCATTTAACTAGATGAAAAATATTAAAAGAATCAACTTTGAAAACACAATGAACCAAATGATCATTTTAGCGTAACTAAATTGTGAATGTTCTACCTACCAAAGTAGGTTCAGACCTGCCTGTTAAGAAAACTTACATGATTCAATACCCTTTTTTTCTCCTGGCAGCTTCCCTGTATTCTGCAAGTGCGAGTTCAGGGTGCCCTCTCTGAAAGAGTCAGTAGATGAGTTCAGGTTGTGTGTGGTCAGCTAATATTCACTTGACCAAGTCTGGATAGGTAGTTCAATCAAGCTCTATTTTCTTGTCTTCAGAGCTAGACTGTAGTCAGAGAAACTGTAAAAATCTTTTACTTAAATTTAGATCTTTTCTATTTGAAGTTGATCCTCAGACCAGCAGTATAGCTCCCTCTGCAAAGTTTTTGGCAATACAGATTCTTAAGCCCCTCCCTGAAACGTCTCAACCAAAATCTGCATTTATTTTTATGCATATTAAAGTATGTGAGGCACTGCTCTAGCTGATGCTTTCAGCTACCTGAAGTGCAGTGAACAGTGAAACCAAGCTGGTCCCCCGCCCTCTTTTCTTAGCTAAATCAGGGTTTTCTGTTTGTTTATTGTTTTCTTTATAAAAGGCAGATATAGAGGCTTTTAAAAAATAATTGAGATACTATAATCCCTATGTTAGCTTAGTTACAGTAATCATAGGACCATGCCCTGCCGCTCACATTGTACTATTATATGGGATTATATTATTTTTTAATAAAAAGAGCTCTCAGGAACAAAGTTATTTAAGCCTTTTATTTACACTTGAGAAACAGAGGCACAAAGAATTGAACACACTTGTTCTGGTATCATAGCTAGTTGTGGACAGAGCCAGGACTAGATAATAGATCTCTTAACTCTAAATTGTATAGTTCTCCACTGTTCCATTTCACTTATCTGTATGTGCTTTGATGACAATATAATTTGAACAACATTCTTGACAAATTCCTTCAGTGTTTGCTTCTCTGAGAATGACTTTATTTCCCTCTCATATATGAAACTTAGTTTTGCAGGATTCAAAATTCTAGGATGTGCATTATTCTGCTTGAGGAGACTGAGAATGGGGCTTCAATCTCTTCTTGCAAGTCAGGTCTCAGTTGAGAAGTCTGCAATTAGTCTGATGGGTATTTCCTTTGTAAGTCACCTGCTGCTTTCAACTTATGACTTGTAGGAGGGCCTCTTTGGTGTTTATTTTGGCCAATCTGATGACTATGTCCTCTGGTGTTTGCCTCTTTGGGATGAATCTCCTAGGTGTCCTTTGAGCTAGCTTCTTGTACCTGGATATCTAGATTTCTAGCAAGGCCAGGGAAATTTTCCTCAATTATTTCCTCCAATAAATTATCCAACCCTTGTGTATTTTATTCTTTGCCGTTAAGGATGCTTATGATTCTTATGTTAGGCCTCTACACAGAATCCTATATTTTTTGTAGGCTTTGCTTGTTCCTCTTATTTCTCTGCTCTATCTCTGTAACTAACTTGTTTAATTGACAGATATTGTCTTCAAGCTCTGAGATTCTTTCTTCCACCTGATCTAACCTATTCTTAAGGTTTTCCATTGCATTTTGAAATTCCTTAAAGGGATTTTTTCGTTTCCAGAAGTTCTGTTTGATTTTTCTTTAATATTTCAATTTCTTTAGTGAATTTTTCATTCATTTACTGCATTGTGTGGTTTCTTTGTGTTTGGTTTCCATTTTATCTTGAATTTTATTGAGCTTTCTTACAATCTGTGTTTGAATTCCTCATCTGTCATTTCACTATTCTGATTTGGTTGGTATCCTTTGTTAGAGAGCTGCTGTTCCCTTTTGGATGTGTCCTTTTGCTCTGATTCTTCATACTTGTGGAATTCTTTCCCTGATTCCTTCTTATCTGGAACAAGCTGTTGCTTCTAACCTTTGGGTTTTCCTTTGTTTAGATAGTGACATGCCCAGTTTAATCTCCAAGCCAGTAGGTGCTGCTTGTAGATGACAATCAACCATACCTGATATGATGAGTCAGTAAATGCAGTAAAAGTACATGCAAATTGACTTCTCTGTCAGTAGGTGGCACTTGCCAAAAGGAACAAGCTGAAATCTTGTTTCTGGGTCCTGTGAAAAGCTCTAGTTCCTCCAGTGGAGCACTCTAATACCCCAGGTGGTGGATGGGGCCCCAGAACTTCCAGGTGTGTCATTATTCTCCACCTCAGCTGGGGCAGGTAGGCAATTGAGGCTGGGCGTGACTGGGTTGGGTGAGCCTGCCCTCAAGCTCTGCAAACATTTTTAGCAGTCTGTTCCCCACCTCTGGGCAAAGCTGCCAGGGAGAGGCTGAAATGGCCCCACTCAACCAGAAAGTGTAAGTGTGGTGGTGGGGCTGTCTGAGACCTGCAATCTGACATCTGGAACAGGCGTTACTCCTTTCCATCTTCCCTTTTTCCATGGTTTCTTCTGCCGGCAGGCAGGACCTCAAGACAGCTGAGCTCTCCCATGACTGTGATGTGGGTCAAGAGGTTCCCTGCCCAAGATCCCAGCCCAAGCTGGGAACATGGCCCTCCCATGGGAGGCGGGGTGCCTCATGAGCATACTGCAGCTAGGACTGACATTTCATTCTCACCCCTGATCTGCCCCTGCAAACACCCACACCTCCTGAAATTAATTCACAAATATCCCTTCTGTGCCCCAGGAGATGATATTGAGACCTGAGTGTATGGGATCCGGCCTGTGTGCCTGTCCCCTGGGCCCTAGAGATCGATCCATGATCACGATAGGGAGAAGAATTTTTGCCCCAAGTCACCCATAAGGTGCCCAAAGTGGTTCAATGTACCTCTGTCTTGGGGTGTGTCTGACTCTGCTGGAGTCACCAGGCAAGCAACACCAGGGAGGGCCAGTGGGCAAGGAGCTCACAGTTGGAGCATCTCTCATTCTGCTGCAGGACCCCAAAAGGAAAAGAGACCAATTCCCTGTGGAAGTCTCTGTGTGGTGGCCCAATTGTCTCTCTCAGCAGCCATGAGTGGGGGAGAAGATGGGGGGGAAAATAATCTAGGCGGAGGAAAATTCACCCTCTGATCATCTCCAAGCCTCTTTCAGGAGGTAGTCTGCCCAGAATGACAGGGCTCTGGAGTCATGCAGATAACTTGGAACCCAATGGACCCCTGTGGCTCCTGCAGTCTGGGCCAGAGTTGGGAAATATCTGTGTGAGCAAGACAGAAGCTGAGGGGTTGAAGCACCTGGGGAGGACAGAGGTGCCTGGTGGGTAGAGAAGCAATATGGTACCTGCTGTCTGACTTGAGTCTGTAGGCCAGGAGGCACTCCAGGGACATGGGGAGCTGAGAGCCTGGTGCCCAGTCCACAAGAAACTCTATGTTCACTTGTGTCAGCCATCTGTGGGCTCATGTTGGCAAAAGGACTCTCCAGCAGCTCAGGAGCCCCCCAGCAGTCTGAAATTGAAGGGATGGGGTGGTTAACTGATACACCCACTCTTCTTGCTCGTCTCCAACCCTCTTAGGGCTTAATCCCTGCCAATGCCTTTCTCCTTCCAATTCTGCTCCATAACTTCTTCCCATGGAGTCTCCTGTATGTTTAGGTACCCGTCCTTCTGAGCCTCTTCTGATGTATCTTTATCTGTTTATTTGTTTCTCTTTCATCTAAAACTTCTCCTTCTTACAGAGATGCTCTGGCTGGTGGTGCCTCTGGTCAGCCATCTTGAATTGAATCCTCATTTGGTTCTTTTATACCTTCTGTTGTACAGTTTGCCACGAAGTCACTTAGATTTCACCTGGACTAAACTAGATTGTAACATGAACTTAACTTCAAGATCTAACATTCATTGAGGTGGCCATGCACATAAAACAGAATATGCTTTTTAAAGCACATATCAACATCTATTGGAAACGTAAAATTTAAAATATTTTACATAACTTGTGAACAGACTGAAAGTTTTACAGAATTCACATTTTGGAAAATAGTTTCTGTGTGATTCCAGCAGTAAAGCTATTGAAGGGCTTTTTAAGAGTGGCTTCATCTTTGGGAGAGATAAATACAAGTCACAAACTCTCTGCAATAAATCAGCCTATGCAATCAGCATGAAAAGCCTGAGAGACTTATGTCAATCCTTTCTTCTTTCATTTCTTCTTTTCTTTTTCTTTCTCTTTTTATCTCCTTTCACAAAAATGTATTGAATATTTTGCTAAATGCCAGATGTTATATTAGACCCTAGGGATACAAAATAAGATATGCCACTTGTCTTTGAGAAAATAAAGTTCTTAGGAATAGCATATTCACAATCAATTATTTTCCATATTATCATATAACAGAGGTATAGTAAAGAAATGGGGACAGTCTAACAAGATTCCCCAGGCTAAATATATCATTTTTCTCATTCAAGATGAATCAGTTTATGCTGAAAATGTTCTTCCAATTTCAGTGACTAAAAACAACAAAACTTGATTTCTTGTTTACATTCTTGTAAATCTCAAGTTGACGGAGAGTTCTACTTCATACAGTCCTCACTAAGACACCCAAGCTGAGGGAAGCTCCATATCTGTACTTCCATGATTATCAAGGCAAGAAGATAGAAATTATAAAACTTCTTGGAGAGATAGCAATTAAAAACATTAATCTGAAACTTAGGATGCAAATTAAGAGAGTAGGAAAATCTAGGAAGCTGAAACTAGAAAGCTAGTTTGGGGTCACAATGTTTAAGCCCATTCAAAGGAAAAGGTCTAGTGTTCATATCTTAAGGTTTAGAGGCTTCATATTGGAGTTACTGAGAAAGCATTAAAAGTTTTGTAAAGAAGAATTGCTCTGAACTTTAGTACCTATTCTTCACTTAAAGAATCCAAGAAATTTTCTAAGAAGTAAAGAGATTTAATGTCACAGGTAGGGCTTTCTAAAAGAGAAGCAGTTATTTATAGTGAGGTCAATGGGATTTCTTGCTTGAGATTAATGGACTGGTCATTGCAGAGAACAGCCCCTCTATTTCTAGGTAGTTGAATGCAGATGACCTAATAGTTCTCTTTCATCTTGGATTTTTTATGGTACTGATTACATTAATTAGGAGAAGATACTGTATAATGAAGCTCATCAGACAAAAAATTAATAGGTTACTTTAATAAGTTTTTTCTGTGATTTGTGTTGCTGATATGAACAGCAATTATCCAGCTAAGTAATGAGCCACTAATGAGCATGTCTTTCTTAGATTACTTTGCAAGTGCATTAGAGGAGTTGTACTGTAAAGGCAAGCAATAATTTCTTTTCTTACTAATTTTGACAGGAGTATTTGTAAAAACTCACAACAATGAATCCCATTATTTATTAATATGGCTCCAAAACATCTCATTAAATTTAACCTACAAATTCTTTAATTCTCTCCCTCTTTCTTTAGTCAGTTATTCTGTTACACATAGATTCATACAGAACCTGTTTTAGGCTCAGAAGTGTGATCAGTTCTATAAAGTCATGTCCTACAGGTGACATGACAAAGGATGAACAAGTACCCCAGTGGATGAGAGCTGTAGGATTTCATTTAGAACTGTGTCTCTTTTTTTTAATTTCAGCATATTTATGGGGGTACAAATGTTTAGGTTACATATATTGCGTTTGCTCCACCCAAGTCAGAACTTCAAGCTTGTCCATCCCCCAGATGGTGTACATTGCACCTATTAGGTGTGAATACAGCCATCCCCTCTTCCCCCCTCCCACTTGCCTGACACCCGATGAATGTTACTACTATATGTGCACTTAAGTGCTGGTCATTAAGTCAGTTAATACCAATTTGATAGTGAGTCCATGTGGTGCTTGTTTTTCCATTCTTGGGATATTTCACTTAGTAGAATGGATTCCAGCTTTATCCAGGATAATACAAGAGATGCTAGATTACTATTGTTTTTTGTGGCTGAATAGAAATCCATGGTATATATATATACCACATTTTATTAATCCATTCATGTATTGATGGGCACTTGAGTTGTTTCCACATCTTTGCAATTGTGAATTATGCTGCTATAAACATTCTAGTGCAGATGTCTTTTTTATAGAACTGTCTCTTAATGACTAAGTAAATAAGTCAATGTGGTTTTGAATTTATTTGAAATTTTCTAGCTTCATGGCTCAAAATAAAGCCTTGTTTGACAAAAGTCCACATGACACATGATGGGGTGGTAAGTGTGATAGAGAACAAATAACACTGGGATTTTGGAGACTTGAATTTAAATCCATCTTTGATTATAGAACTTGGTCAAGTCTTTTAATCTTATCCCTAATTTTTTTACTCTAAATAAAGGATTTGCCTGAGATTTACTCTAAATTATTTTTCAGCACTAAAATTTTATGACCCAACTTAGATGATTTTTCAAAACACAATATAATCAGAATTATTTCTTGAATTTAATGTTTCTATTAGTCACATAATACAATATGACCTTTACTTTTTGTTTTGCCTGTTCTATCTCAACAGTATTGTAAGATCCTAGAAAACAAGATCAAACTTAATACAAATTTCCCTTTGATATAAATACATTCTAAATAAAGTTTACTTCTTATTGTTGTGTTGCTACAAAGCTTGGGAGTGGAATTGGAATGTTCCTAACACAAAGAATACATGAGATGATGAGTATCCCAATTATACTGATTTGATTATTACACAGTGTATGCCTGTATCAAAACATGATGTTTATCCCATAAATATATATGACTATTATGTACCCAGAATAATCATAATAATTAAAAATAAATTTAAAAATTTTTAAAAAGCTTGGGAAATCCAATTCTTTATAGCCTGAAGCTAGCATTTTTGGTTTCAATATCATTTTAAATTAAGTAAGTGATTTTTTATTGTTTTATTTTAATTTTTTAATTTGTAATTATTATACAGGCATAAATGTGTATTAATCAAAACAGGGTAATTGGGGTATCCATCACCTTGGGCATTTATCATTGGCCTAAATGCATCCTTAAATAGAGTGTTAGAGTAAATAAAAATAAATAAATAAAATAAATTGAGTTACTAGTAATGATAGCGAGCCTGTCTAAATAGAACAGTGGAAATATACCCTGGTTACTGTTAGCACTGTTAAGATTATTTGTTGAGCTCAGCCTTTGATGAATTTTTGCACACAGGGATGATTTACATGAACAAATTCCATGTCCTACCATTCTTTCTGGTATTTGCAAAATAAGGCAAAAGTGTTTTGAAGAGTGACCTACTTTTCAGTTTAATCAAACTTTTAACTGATAGCTTGTTAACTATCCCTTTTCCTCTTACTCATCAAGTAAAGATATTAAATTCTCTTTTTTCTTTTCCTTTTTCTTTTTTTTTTTTTTGCCAACTTGTCAGTTCAAATGATATGTACTTAAGTTTATTTAAATGTAGATATTTTTATCATGGCATTTATACTGAAAAGATAAGAATCATCTTTTTTCTTTAAATAAAGAACCATGGCTCTCCCCTTTAGCAATAGTATGGGGGGATCTCAACAGAAAATTATGACTTTGTCCTCTATGTATGTTCTTTGCATAAGTACATAATCTCTCTTTCCTATGAAGTACATCATTTTCCGAATTCCCTTGATGTGTTTTAGCTGAGTGCAGAGCTTCAAGCATTTTAAATATCCAGCATCTGTGATGCAGATCGTCATGTTAATATTTTAGTTCTTTCCGGCAGTAACTCATTCTTTTTGGTTAGCTCATGCAACTCTGAGAAGAGAGAATAGTTGCTAAATGATTTTGCTTTTGCTCCATTGAGCAAAACAACATTGAGAGATGCCATGCTAAGTCTTCCAGGAATTCATTAATCTTTTGTTCATATTTATTCTGGCATACCGAGAATTTTGACTAGCTGGCCAACCAACAGCTCATTAGGGTCTGCTGGGCTCTTCCTAACATATCATCCACATACGCCAAAAGAACCAGGCTTGAGTCGCTTTTCATGTCACTATGAGTCAGCATAATCAAAAACCTTTCCTTAACATCTTTGGCATTGACTGCTACCTACACCAATATCTGCTGAAGCTCACAAACAAATTTATGTCTAATTTATTTTATTTCAGATGAAATATAATATATATATATTCACTTTGTATTAAAATAATCTTACCCCTAGCCTTTGTGCTTCTAAGGGACAATGCTTTCCATAAATAACAAAAGTACGAGGACTACAAATGTTTTGTTTTATTTTCTTATTCTGACTCACGATCTATGATATGGTTTTCAGATACCATGTTTTAAAACATCAACAGTGTTCTCAAAATGCTTTATTCAAAGCTGCTTAAAATGTATGAAATGCATGACATATTCTCAAAGAACACATAAGAGCCTAAGGTCTGTGTCTTGTCAAGAAAATTGTATGGGAGAAATGACTCACCCAGAGTAAGATGGGTTTATTTTTTAAATTTTAGGTAAAAAAAAATTTGTAATTGAAAGACTCAGAGGCACATAATTGAAAGGCCAATACCACAGGGATAATGAAGTCAACACAGGAAAGGAAGAAAATATGAACAGTTACCATATAATTTACAACTCAATGCCACACACCCTCTATAGATACATCCTAGGGATCATCTTTTAAAATTACCATGATAAAAGCGATTTCCTTTAAATAAAAATGATTCTTTCTATCTGCTCAGCCTAGCAATTCCTACTTACAATTAACTGTCCTGCATTTTATTAGTACTGCTTAATATGGGGTTCTCTATTAGAGGAATATTAAAAATTTTTATAACCATTGCATTTGCAAATGCAGTAGCCATTTGCTTTCTAAAGTCAAGCAAATTTAGTCTAATTTCTCTGCAGAATGTTAAGAATAGTTGCACTCAAAATGTGGTCCACAGACCCCTAAAATATGATAAGGTCCAAGCTATTTTCATAATAATACTAAGTTGCTACTAGCCTCTTTCACTGTGCTGACATTTACACTGATGACATAAAAGGAAGTGTGGGTAAAGCTTCTGTCCCCTTAGCACAAATTAAAGTAGTGGGACAAATTGCACTAGTCATCATTGTCTTCTTCATGGCCATGTAGGCTTAATGAAAATAAATAAATAAAACTAAATTTTTAAAAAAACAGCTTCAATTAAGAATATATTTGAGGGATAGTAAAAAATATTATTTTTATTAAATCATTACTCTTGATTACATGTCTCTTTAATTTCTGTCAATGAAATGAAAAGTCTACATAAGGCACTTATGAGACACAAAGAAGTTCAGTAGTAGACTTTGGGACGAGCAGTTGTGTGATTGGGGGTGAAGGGAAGAGTGGCTTTTTTCACAGAACACTGTTTTTACCTGAAAGCATGATTGACAAACAATGAGTATTCAGACTTAGGAAGTTGGTAGACAATTCCTCAAAAACGTATAAAGCAAGCCTATTCCTTCAAGGGAAAGCACTGGCAGTATTTGTAGTCAGAGATAAAGTTTGAGTAAGGGTTAGAATTTTTGAAAGCTTATGTCTGCCGCCCTGACTTTGCAGCCTCCCTATCCTCCCTATCCTCTTCTGAGCTGCAAAGTGATATCAATAAATGTGATTCTTTTGATATTCAATATAACCAGTATACTAACATTTGTAAGATCAGCATGGCTCAGTGAGCCAATATTTGTCAAATGATCAATACAGGATGTTATAAAATCAGGCATGAGTATAAGATTCAAAATGCAAGACAGACAAATGGATTTAAATGTGGGAAAGTATATGGCATTTACTCATATAGTTTCAGATTCTACATTGCAACTTATTTTCAGTCAAGTTTTGGTTTCCAAGCAAAGAAGAATATCCACAATTACCTGGAAAGGCTATTAAAATATTCCTCTTTTTTTCAAGAGTGTGAGCCCAGATAGTCTTCATGTACTTCAACTAAACAATGTATTGCAACATATTAAATCAAAAAAAAAAATAGACATCAAGCTTCAACGTTCTTATATTTGGCCAAATATTAATGGGATTTGTGGAAATGCAAAGCAGTACTGTTTTTCTCACAAATTTGTTTTCTTCTGGAAAATGCATTCGCATAAAATATATTTAGGTTAACAGGTAATTAGATTTATTATTTGTTAAAATGAATTAATTAATGTGATAAAAAAAGTCTTAGTTTTAATTTCCAATACGGTAAAAATCAATATATATAACTCACATAAACCAATGAGAATCACTGATCCAGAACCTTGGTTTTTAGTCTCATGTCTTTATATTCAGAGAAGGGTAGATGTTTTCTTCTGTTGGTTTTGATTTTCTTTAAAAAAAAAAAAAAAAACTCTGTGCTGGTGAGAATTGCCTCAAGAATCTTTAAGCCTCTTTGTTAAGAACACTTGCTATCCTTTGTGATATCCTCACGCTGCCCAGAACCCTGCACATCCTGCCTTATATGTCCCTTTCCTGATCAGGAAACATCTCAGGAAACAGAAAATTACAAAGTCCAGGTTTTTAAACTCATCCTTACCTAAAAATTAAAACAGGAATTATAGGTTATCAGCTCTGGTCAGCTGGTGATGGTAAAGAAACTCAGGTGAGTCGAGACAGTTGGCTTTTGCCACAGTGGCCTTCTGATACTAGATACCTACTTTGAGGAGCAAGGCCATGAGTTAGTCATTTATATCTTGTTAGATATGGATAAAAGCTTGGGGATACCTGGAAGGCATTTATCTTTAATTTCCTGAGACTATAAATCTTAATCCATGTTGGGGTGAATATTCTTTCTTGTACAATTTATGCTTGATCTGTATGTACTTTGTTATCCTAAAAATGCTGATGTTTTATAAAAATTTCCCTTGGGTCACACTGACTTTAAAAGCTTATTCTCATTTTTTGTGATATATAATCCACTATCCGTGACTCTATTCGTTGATTCACTTATAAGTGGCTTGATTCATTTGCTAATAAGAATGCATCAAACCCCTTTGGCTCATCTTTCCTTTTTAGGCCTGCATGTAACAAAAATTGTGACATTATCAGGCTGTTTTCTTAAAAGCAGCATAACACCTCACCATTTACCTGTATTCCATCCTATGCAGCATCTAGTCCTATGCTAGCTAACATCATGGGTTCTATTTTTCAAAGTGGAAACATCTCTTGAAAAATAATTAAAACAAAGTTCTTGGTGAAATTGAATTTTTAAAATTAATGTTTCCATTTTTATCAAAGCAGTGTTGTTTGTAAAATGCTTTATGGGACTATTAATAAATACCTTGGGCAGGAAATAGCATCAGGTTGAAATGTACCAAAACATGTATTAATTGCCCCATAAAACACACTCTGTTATATTATATTAGGTGAATTAGGTGAAGTTGCCAAGGCAACCTTGCATCCTATAATATCACAATGGCTAAAAGAATGCATACTAAATTCCTGCTCCACTTACAGAAAACTAACAGGAAAGCTGCACAGAAATGAAGAAGTCTCATTGTTTACACTTGACTGCGAATACACTCTGCCGTATAGTATTCAGTAACAAACAATATTGTATGGACATCAAACCAGGTCAGCTATTTTAAGCCAATATAAGAGCTCCAAGTGATCAGAAGATCAAACTTCTATTTCAAGTGGACTATGTGCCATTCTTGAGTCTAACGTAAAAAATAAATATTATTTAATCAGCTGAGAAAAGAATAAGATAATACATCATACCAAAAGCCCACTGCGAATTAATTGATGTTTCTGTTTTTAACCAAATATTTATATTTTATATTTCTTGACTTGTTTTTTCCTTAAATAATATTAATTTTATAGCCTTATAACATCTTAGAACTCAATTGCCTACAGAATTGTTTTTATACTATTTCAATCTATACAGGCTAATAATTTACTTTCTACCTGTGGTGCTCACCACCAATATACATGACAAAATTACCACTGCAATCTCTTTGACTATGCCTTTCAGGGTCTAGGTTCCAGTAGATCAGGAAATAAGTCTCAAATAAGTACAATTTGAGAGAAAATTTTATTAAAGAGGCAAATATAATAAAAAAGGCAACCTATTAAGATCCAGCATCACAAACATCTCTTCTGCTATATTACTCATAGATGAATACAATGTATAATTAAGAAAGGGCCATTTGAGAAGTGGAAAATTGGTCTCTGTGAATAAAAAATAGATATATTTGTGAATTCAAAAGGTAACATGCACTTCCATTCATCTTCTCTATTTTAGTATTAAATCATGTGGATCTCAGATCCTATCTTTGGACACAGTGAGACTGAGAAAATTTGGTATATTCAGTTTAGTTTATCCAAAAAAGCAAATATACTTGAATACAAAATAGGTTGAGATGATAAAATCATTGGAATTTACTAATGATAAACAGATCAGTTAATGTTTATTGAATACTAAATAGATGTACAATGTCTAGAGTAATTGTTAATATTTAATTAAAATTATATGTGAATGAAGGTATGAGTGGCACTATTATCTCCATCTTACAGATGTGGAAACTAATACTTAGCAAGTGAAGTGCCTTGCCCAAGGCCAAAAGATTGGTAGGTGATACAGCTGTAATTCCCTGAGGTCTAGCTAAATCCAAAGCAAATAGTATATTGCCACCAAAAAAACAAAAACAAAAGTTTAAAAAGAACCACGTTAGAGATTTTTGTTTTGTTTTATAAATGGGGCGTAACATATCAAATTGCCTGATAATAACATGATTTGGGGATTCTAGAAAACCCATATAAAAAGAAAAGGAGGAAGGAATAAAATATCTATATATTCAGCAATATCAGGAGAATTAATCCTAAATATGAACAAAGTAAAAATGGTACAGCAAGAAAGCCCCTGGATGTGGTTTGAAGAGCCACTTTATGAAACATCGTGTTCTAAGTCCCAGGAAGTGTCTACAAAATAACTAATGTCTCCATTCTTTTAGCTCTTATTCATTTTAGCAAAGCTTTTCATTTTTATCATACCAGTGTACAAACAGGAGCTGATACTAGACAGTGTTGCTCATTGATCTTCCATATCAGTGCATGCTTCCATAAATATTTTCGTTAAAATGCAATGCCTAAAAGTGCACGTAAAACTGAAGATATTATCTTCCAATGCCAAGAACAATGTAATTTCTGATGTTCTTATTTTTAGAGTTTTTCTATTATTCAGCTTAAAATTGCATCTACTTTTTGTGACCATACCATATCGCTATTTGATCATACTGAGCATGCAATCTAATAAACTTCTCCCCCATTCTACATGAACTGGTTTTTAAATAAGATCTCAAGCATCTTGGCATTTTTAATGATGTTTTGAACCAAGTACAAGATTTAACATTTATACTAATTATAATCCTAATTAAAATTCATGCTTTTAGTTTTGACCCTATTTTCAAGTCTAATTTTGACTCTGGTATCCCACATATTATTCTGCATATGGGCTTCACAATTTTTGTTCCTTGCGTTGCTTACATGCTTGTTTTTTAATCTTTTTATAAGTCCAACAAAAATCATGAAATGAATAATGGGACTATGGTCAAAGCTGCAGACAAAGCCCTATAAATCCTGGCATATGAATGTCCAAAGTGACATTGAGCAGAGACCGAATTTCCCATGCTTTGAATACAGTGTTCAACAATTACAATTATATCTAATAGTGCTAGCATCTAGTTAACATTTTTGCATATGGTAAAATAGACTGTCATGAGACTTTCAAATAGCTGTTGAAATCAAGGATATTCCCTCTGTAACTCAGGAGATGAGTATGGAAAAGATAAGGAATGACAGTCCTCAGTAATTGGTGCTGGTGAAGCCTATGAGAGTAGATGACATTGCCAAGGGAATGCATGCAAAACTGATAGAATAGAATAAAGGAAAGGACTGTGGAGTTCATCACAAACTAGAAAACAGTCAGACAGGAAATGTCCAATACAGGAAACTAAGGGACAACATAAGAGAGTTTACAGGGGAAGTAAAAATGCAATGTCCTACAAACCAACTGAGGAACAATTATTTAAAGAGTGGATAGGCTCTGAAGTTTACCTCCACAAGCAAGTTAAGCAGGTTCAAGTCAATGTGCATAACAAATAAACTCCTGAAGTAACACAGAAATTGGCAGCTAGAAGTTGAAACCAGATCCAATGTGAAGTGGATCAAGTTACAAATAAAGGTCAGCTTAAAGAATAACAATAAATGCTTTAGAGGATTATGCTGTCTTCAAATGTATATAGAACCAATTGTGTATAACTCTAAAGAATCAAAATAAGAAGAAAGGATGGAATTTGTAGTCCCAATAATGGAATGACCTATCTCACAAAATAGTAGTTGGTAATGATTTTTTTAAAATGTATGTCTTTTATTTATCTACTCTTTTGATTAACCAACGTTTATTGAGCCAAACTACTTTTCACAGTATCAGGGATATAGTGGTGACTGAGGTAGGCACATTCCCCAAATTTATGGAGCCAATAGCCTGGAGGGGTATATAAAACTCATATACAAATAATTATTTAAATTTAAATTATGATAAACTCAATGAAAGACAGGTGCAAGATCTATAATAACACTTTGTGGGAAAATTAGGTTAATCTGGGAGACTCTGAGCAGGCTGCTTTGTATGGAGGTGATGTTCTAGCTGAGAAGATTGTCAAATGAGTAGGCAAAAAGCACATGAGCCTCAAATACAAATGGTGCTCCTTGCAAATGAGAAACCAAAAGAAAGCTGTTATATATGAAGACATGAAACCTGAGGAAGAATGTTCTTAGGTAAAGCTAGAAGGTTTTGCAGGGTCCAGATCATGCAGAATTTTGTGAGATTTCAGTCTTCATTCTAACATCTAAAAGTGATCATTGAAGAAAAAAAATGACATGAACAGCTTTCCTTTATGGAGATCACTCTAACTGCTAAGAAGAAAATAGCTCAGTGGAGCTAAGAGAATAAGACAGTAACAATTAGGAGGATAATGCAATAGCTCAACTGGAAAATATTGCTAGTATGGGTTATGGTGTTGGCAGTGAAGATGAATAAGTGAATTTAGTATTTTTTAGACTTATTTATTTGGGTGTTCAAATAGATATGAAAGATGATTATTTATGAGAAATGCAATAGTAAGAAATTCTGCTTTGGATAAAGGGTTTGACTAGATTATTTATAAAGTCCATTTCAAGAAATTCTATAATCTTATTATTCTGAAACACCTTTAACAGCTACTTATATTTCAATTCTATGAAAAGGATTGCCTTTGAATCCATCGTCCCAACTCTACTAGGGCTAGAATTTCATTTAACTCACTCTACTTTTCTGCTTTCTGTCTCTGAAGGCCTGACAGAGGTATCCTATTTATTTTTCGGAATAATTCTCTCCTGATAACTTCTGAAGTTAATATGTTGACAGTGTGGCAGTAGTTGAGGATAACAAGTAATTACAAACAAACACTAAAACTAAAATAAACAGTTTATGCAATGAGACTGGCTGCAGTTCCTTGGGTTGATTATGATTAAAGACCTGTGAAAATCCTCCAGAATGATTCTCCAGCATGCTGAGATCCTGAGGGGAGGGTTCTTTACGTCTCCATCTGCATCAGAGTTATCACCAGGCTCCCTCTAACAGAGGGACAGGAGATATTCAATTAAGTCCTTGTGAATAAAGGCAAAACCCTTTTCTGAAGCAATTGTCTGGAAATCAGTGGCAACTCAATTTTCAACATGCAGTGTAGTCATTAATTAGCCAGGTGCCAAGGGTGGAGGGGAGGGGTTGGGGAGAAAGTGTGCCCGAATAGAACATAAGGCACAACTTAATGTCCCTTGACAAGTTTGCTTTCTTATAGTCCCATCTGAAGGAACAGTCTGATTGAAGATCTGTAATTATCCTTCCAATTTAACATCTATTGGTTATGTGCTATATTCTATTTATTTTTGTAATACTTTATTTTAGCTCAATAGACTTTAGGGGGAAAAAGCCAATAGTATAATAAACTATTGGAAATTGAATTAAAGTAAATTAGCTTTCATCAAATATACATAATCTCAACACGTAAAAAATAAGAGAGGGACTGTTACATGCCAGAAATGCTTTCAGTGTTAACTTTGCATGACTGTGGGATAACATTTTCCATAATATTAAGTTCATAAATCCTGGACCTTTTTGTTTGCCTCAGAATTAGCATCAATGGATCCAAAAGAAAAGTTCTCGAGACAACTTTTTAGGGCTTGCCAAATCCAGAACAGTTCTTGGCACATGTGGGGTACTCAATGGTGAACATTGGATGATTGAAGACAAAGAAATTTCAAAGCATCTATGTGAAAAGACAGGCCAAAGTTCTATTGGGATAATGGTTTAACAGATCAGAGAATTAAAAATTAAAACTATATATTCCACATTATTATATAAGCACCTACATATCTTCATGGAACTTAAGATTTATGATCTATAACAGGATTTGTAGACCTGAAAGGAAATATAGAAGATGATATAAGCCAGATATTTCACAAATACAAGTAACGGAGAATCAGACATCTAAATTATGTTCACTCACAATGCTAGTTAGTGATGGAGACAGAATTTTAATCCAGATCTTATTTTGGCTGAAGAGCTCAGAATATCACAAGAAATCACAGAAAGTGTGATTTCTTCATTTGTTTTGAGTGAAGAAAAGATTGTGACCACTGGATAAATATATTTTATCCTCCCTCTCAGTACTACAGTCTGTTAACTATGGGCTTTCTGATCTTTTGAATGACCTTCCTTAGGACCTTGAGTTCCTTTTTAGATTATGTGGAAATCCTTTTCATTTCTTATACATGGCTACAAAATAAGCTAAGGAGCAGGTAAAGACACTAATATTTACTGTCGTCCTACTGTATAGATGCTCTCTGTAGGCACTGTTTATCTTTGTTAATTCTCTTAATAACCCTGTAAAGTTCTAACGTTCCTTGTTACAAATGAGTAAATATAGATTTAGTGATATCTAAGATCAGTTAGCAGAGAAGTGCACAAAAAAGAGATTTTAACTTATTTTTATTTTTTTTGTTTGTTTTTATTAAAAATCAATTTACTTTGCTATTCCAAAGTCCTGAACATCCCTGTCTTTGCTTAAGGAGGCAGGATCATAGTTAGATACTTCGCAAGACAGGTGTCAAGTAATCTTTGCAATTCATTTCATTCTAAGCCTTTATTACAGTTCTGGTAACTGAGCTCTCTGGAAGAACTCTCAAAGAAATCTCAGAGCTAGACAGTAGTTAAAGCAGTAAAAACAGGTTTTATTCAGAAACCGTTGCCATAAGGAAAAAGGGACCTCAGCATAGAAGTAGACTCAATTCCAGACATAGCATGGACAAGGAAGAATTTATAGCAAAGGACAGGGTGGAGGTCATTGGATGGAAAATTACTAAGAGGAATATCAGGGATAAGGGGGCATTCTGGCTAAACCAACTCAATAGGATTCTTGCTGAAGACAGGCCAGTGTGCTCAGACATCACCTGGGGATGGTGGAAGATGAGGAACCTGATTAGACATGGAGGCTAATCAGATATGGAGGGTAGGGATTCTTGTCAAACTGACTTAGCTGAGTTCTTGCTAAAATTGGATTTTACATGTAAGCACAGGATGGGCCTAGAAGAAGTTTCAGAACCTTGACTAAAGTTTGGCCAAGCAAAGAATCCTTGTTAAAACCCAGTGTAACAATATAAGAGAAAGCTGTTGGAGAGGATTCTAAAAGACCCAAATGGCATTAGTTTTATTAACTAGGTGAAAGAACAGGGAGAGAAGATGATTCTGAGGAATGACGAATTCAGTTTGGAAGAAGGTCATACATGAAAGGAAAAAAAAAAATGAAAGATATGGTAGTAACCGTCCATATTTTTTTAAAAGCACATAAAAAAAACAGATGGACATCTCTTAGAATTGTATTTAAATTCTGTCACATGCTGACTGTATAAAGTCTGTATCCTCTTTGGAAAGCAAAGATAATATCATCTACCTCACGAGAGCCATGACCCAATAAGAGAACTCACGTAAAACCTCTCACACAACACTCAGCTCACTACGGTCAAGAACAGATGTGAGTCCCCTTGCCTGGCCCTTTCAACAAAAGGAAACATTAAAAATGGTATTGTCCATTTTTTGACTATCTTTGACATACTAAAGATTTTTCTGAGGAAAAGAAATGCCGAGAGAGTCAACTTATTTAACATTTATTTTCATCATTTTTCATTAAATATTTTTTCTCATAAGGTTAAAAGAAAAATTAAGAAGGGCAGCCTCAGAGATTTTTTATTCCTCTTTGGATAAATAACATGTTCTAAATCAGCTTTTACTGCATAATGTGAACTATTTCCTGTAATAGAAATACACCATACCATCTCCATCACTTTTATTGGATTTGAAGGGTTTTTTTTTTTTTTAATTTCAGCTATTTGTACACAATCATATGAAATCTTTTTTTAAGAAATCAGAAGTAGAAATTGGAGTATAAACTGCATCTCTGAGACCTAACTCTCTATGTTAACCTTACAAAAAAGCTTATATTATCTTAGTTTCTATACTTCATTATCAAAAAAAAAAAAACTGTTAGGAGAATTTTGCAAGGAATAATATAGAAGCAAGAACTATAATTATTGCAAAATTGACTAGGTAATTAGTCAAATCCATTTTTTTCATGCATTTGATTATTCAATGATCTTTACTTTTCAATGTGATATCATACAAATCCTTTATTTGATTTGGCATAGGTTGATATTCCTTTTGAAAATGAGGATTCCAATGATTGAAAAGATGAAGTGACTTGCCTGATGTTACTAAGTCAGTGTGAGAACCATGACTAGGCCATTGCACTCCTTTTGCCTGGTTTAGTTCTTGCTGCATGTGTCTGAATGGCATTGTGTGACATAGCACCCTGATACCTGGGCGTTCTGCCTGGCCTCACCTTCGCCAAGGATAGTTAGCTGTTTTCTTGGAGGAAAATGGAATGTATACTTATGAGATTGCTATATTCTTTCTTGCACTCAAGTTATGTGCTAAACTTGGAAGCACAGAAAATTTAACCATATGATAGTATCAGAAAAACTACTAATTGTAGGGCACTAATGAGAAATTCAAAGGTGTTTAGACATGAGACAGGGCTTTCCCAAAAGTGATCAGGCTGTCCTAGAAAATGTGAAACCAAAAAATTCAAGAAACCTTTTGGTTAATCTTGATACTTTTCTTCCTCTATTAGATAAGAAAAAACATAGGAGTAAAAATGAATCATGATTCATCAGCAGTATTTGACACAGTTGATCACTTTTTCCTCTTTGTAATACTCTTTTTTTTCCACTTGAATTTTTACTTTGGATCTTCTGTTTGCTCCTCCTTAATGTTTTTCCCCTTTACTTTCTCTTTATCTCTCCAACTTCTAAATTCAGAGCGCCAGGTCTCAGTCTTCAGATTTCTATTTTTTTCTTCTTAACTGCACTCAATTATTAGGTGATCTCATTTAGGTTCACAATTTTGTTTAGCATCAATATGCTGAAGTTGCCCAAATTTATTTCTCTAGCTGAGACCTCTCTCTTAAACAACAACCGCAAAAAGGAGTTTAGATAAGAAAGATGACTGGCTGAGAAGTCAGGATAGGCTTCATGGAGTAGCTATGTGGGATTTGAGCTGGTTTTAAATGATTGAGTACGTTTAGATAGAGAAGACAGATAGATGTAGTTTATGAGGAATGGCTAAAAAGGTCCATGTCCTGTTCAAGGAACTGAGAAGTCAAATAGAAGGGTAGAAATGGAAAATTAGTTTGAGCAGCGTAGGGAAAATACCTTAGAAAATTTGATTAGGATCATCTTATAGTTAAAATTAAACTCAAGAGATGAAATTTTATTTTACGTGCATTTGATCCCTCCTATTGCCTATATATTTAAAAGAGACACTTACATTACTATTAGCTGGTTAGATACGAAAGTCAATTCAACCCATTCTGAAAAGGAGTTGGAAACTAATAAAAACATGACAATTGAAGCACACATTCTTTTTGAGGGCTCTAAGTTACCAGAGAGGGTGTTTGTGGGAGGGAGCATTTCCTAACTTTCAGTACTTTCTGTGGTATCTGAATAAAAATACTCATAAATCAGCTATTACTTCAGAGAGAAAAATGTAGTTAACGAACCATGACTTTCAAAACAGTTTTTCACAGGGTGGCAGAAAGACACCCTGTGAAAGACACCCTGTTATGAAATGGTCAATTTGTTAAATTGACCATTTAATAAAGCTGACATTAATAAGCCAATTGTTCAATGTCATATTATTAAAAATAAATTGATTTGGGATGTGTTTGTGTTTATAAAACACAAAGGTCAGTCTGTGGAGTACGGCAGTGTAATGAAAAGAGTCTTCAGCTAAAACTGGCTTGCTTGGCTTCACTGTGGACTCAGTACATGAACTTAGACATGCAATCTATACAGTTCTTATTGTTCTCATTTGTAAAGTGTGAATGCTACCTGCCCTACTTCATTAAATCATCTGTAGATTAAAATGGATAATGAACATGAAAAGGCTTTCATTTATATAACACACAAGACAGATAGAAGGTGAAATTTTTTATTTTTGTTACTCTTATTATAAATAATATTGTATATGAGTAGATAGGACAGATTGGAATACAGCAACAGCATTGAGAGTTGAGCCTAGTTACATTGAGATGACTGATGTTGTGAATAGCAAGAAGTAAATTAAATTGACTAAATGGTTCAGTTCTTTCCCCTAGACTTGATCCCATTAAGCACTTTCATCGTGAGTACCAGGCACACTTCCTCCAGATGAGCATTAAGTCAGCTGCAAATCAAAGAACAGTCAAAGTCGGGCTAAGGAAAGAAAGGAAGTGGGGAAGATGAATTAATTGAATTAATACCCAAAAAGTGCAGACATAGGGACAACTTTTTGTATAGTTTGAACTACGATTAAATAAATCCCACCAAGACTCATTTTCTCTCTATCCATTGCTGTTTTCTATGTTATGTCTCCATCTTCAGATCAATTTTCCCATCATGAGGTCAAGATAACTATGATAGATCCAAAATCATATCCTTCCATGTTACTGGCCAGTGAAAAAGAAAACACATCTCTTCCCCAATAGTCCATCAAAATCCTCATAGTGTTGTGTTAGCTATGACTGAGCCACATTCCCATCTCTCAACAAATTACTGTGGCTAGTGGAAGGCAGTACTCTTACTGGCCATGCCAGTGTCAGATGAGCAACTCTGGAATCATAGCTGGAATCAATAGCACCATAATGACATAGGTTAAACACAGAAGAAAGGTTGAACCATCGAAGAAAATCTGGTTCCATTAAGAAAAGAAAGAGGAATGGACTGAACGAGGAGAAATCGGCAAATATTTGCAACAAAAGTATATTGAAACAATAAAAATTGAAATTGTCAATAAAATGCACTTGTATTCTCTAAGTCTGGTCTAGCATTTTAGAATTAAGATTTAGCAATCTCAGAAAAATAGACTTATTCAGTAAAATACAATCAAATGTACAAAAACAGTGGAAATATAAGGAAAAGAGGTCAAGAGGACACTAACAGGTGACAGTAACCAATCATGCAAGGTAAATATTTGATTATTTGTAAATTTTTATTATAAAGGCATAATATGGCTTCATTTTCACATACCACAAAAACAGTACTAAGGCTATTGACAAAGAACTATGCAAGCACCTACAGACTAATTGGGACACAATATTGCTCTCCATGTTATAACTCAGTGGTCAAGCAAGAAATTGAAGGTACACACCTAATTTGGTTAAAGCAGCACTGTAGCATTTGCCAGGGTGTGGTATGGATAGCTGACAGACATATTGAATGAAAAACTGTAATGTATTTAATTAAAAACAGAAGAAAAGGAGGTGGGCTAGCTTATATGACTATGTTAATTCAAACACACATATTTAATAATTTTGGGTATCCTGCAGTTCTGCTGCTTCTCTTTCTGACACATTTGAGTTAATTTAATTAATAAAGAATTTAGGTTTATTCCTCATATGCTCAAATGTGAAACTATCCCTCATAGAAAAGTAACCTTATGATTGAGTCCTTCAATATTGCTCAAAATTTGGGTCACTCCCTCAATTACTTTATTTTGCACAATAAAATGATGTAGAGGAAGACACCCTAGCTTGAAACCACCTCAGTCATAGCTGTGTTGAATGCTTACAGTAGTAGAATTGGTTTAAATTTTTTAAAAAAGAGACCAAAAAATTTAGCATGAGTTTAATAATGATTACTGGGGATTATGCTCTCACAACTCCATATACTGGAGATAATTATAAACAAGGATTTTGAAGATCATTTAAAAACACAAGACATTGGGCATTGTAGAGGGGAAGGGCATACTTCTAACCCTTCTTAGGGAGAGGCAAAGATATAAAATGTAACCATAATGTTTGTACTCTCATAATTTCCTGAAGTAACAAATAAAAATAAAAATAAAAATAACTCAAGACAATAAATCATTGTGATCACAGCTATTCCTACGAGATAAATTTTTAAAAAATCAACTGTGCCAAAGTTGTGCAAATGAAATTTGAGACTTGAAGTAAAATTTCCATCAATAGCATCTTCCAAAAATTGAAAAATGCAGTGTTTCAACTAGCTCTGGAAAATTGTGTTTGATGACCTTACAAATGACTTACTTATAAGATACTGATGCCAAAGATGATTTAGAAATAAATAATTTTTATAAAATATAAGAACATAATGTTATATCTAAATTAATATCTTATTTAACAAACGCTTTTAATTTTATTACTAAATTTTAAGATCAAATATTATAATTAAATATGTAACTCATAGTTTAAAAACTGAAGACTTCTGTGCATCTTTCTCATTTGAAGCTTGGGAAATCCCTTATATTAATATTTGATCAATTATACTTAGATGTCTAATGATATGTAGCCAGGAAATGATGGAGAAGGGATTTAAGCTTAGATTTGAATTCAAGGCACAATCTATGTTGTATAAATCATGTTGTTAAATTTTTATGTAACTCCCTAAGAATATTAGGATAATTCAAAAGAGATTAATGGTTACTGAGCTATTTGAGAGAGGCTTGATGAAAGGTATAAGATTTGAACTAAGTATTGAGGGATGATTAGGACTTTTTTTTTTTTTTTTTTTTAGACAGAGTCTCACTCTGTTTCCCGGGCTGTAGAGTGCCGTGGCATCAGCCTAGCTCACAGCAACCTCAAACTCCTGGGCTCAAGCGATCCTCCTGCCTCAGCCTCCCGAGTAGCTGGGACTATAGGCTTGCGCCACCATGCCCGGCTAATTTTTTACATATATTCTTAGTTGGCCAATTAATTTCTTTCTATTTATAGTAGAGACGGGGTCTCGCTCTTGCTCAGGCTGGTTTTGAACTCCTAACCTTGAGCGATCCTCCCGCCTCGGCCTCCCAGAGTGCTAGGATTACAGGCGTGAGCCACCACGCCCAGCCTGGAAGGGTACTCTTTATCCCATTTTTTGAATGGCTACAACTTACATGAAAGATTGGAAGAATAAATATGCATGAGGTGGAGCCAAGAGGCAAAATTAGTTTTCAGAGCCCCATCGTTCTGGCCCATCTGTACTTTCTTGGCAAACTTTGGCAATCCAATAACTCCTTCTAGGCCCAAAACCCCAAATTGGGAAACAATGATAAGCTCAAAGAAGTAAATATGGAGGCTCCTTACATTCACAAAGAATTTAAGTGAATGAGAAAACGATCCCAACAAATCCATGCCTTCTTGCCTATGGGTTAGCTTGATTATTGACTATTTTATAGAAGAAGCTCTTTTTCAGACCGAAGTTTTAAAAATTTTAAATTGGTACACTAGGTAATATTGGCAAAGTTTAGGTAAATTGGTAAAATTTTTAATATGGTAGGCTAGGGTTTTCGGTGTAAAAGTTCCTGGTCCTTTTTTTAAAAAAATCATTTCTTTCCACACATCTTAATCTGTTTAGTTCCATTATTCCTCAGTATTTGTTCTCCCTGACATATATATTTTATTGTCTCCCTCTGTCACCCAGGCTAGAATACAGTGGCATGATCACAGCTCACTGCAGCTTCAAACTCCTGGGCTCACGTGATTTTCCTGCCTCAGCCTCCTGAGTAGCTGGGACTATAGGCACAGACCCCCACGCCCGGCCAGACAAACATAATTTTTGAAGTCTCTTGTTTTCAACTGTTAGTCATTTTGGTTTTGTAACAGCACAATTGAAAGACTGTAGCCTTCAGTGGAGTTTTCCAATCTGAGCCAATTCCTGCCCCCGACCCCAGTGTTATCTATCAAGTCTAGCCATCCATCCAAAGGCATTAATCCATAAATCAAAAGGAAGAAAACCTTCTTCACTAAAGTTGGTCTACATACCTTTCAGCCACTTCCTCTTCTCTTTTCTTTTCCTTTTTCCTTTCTTCTTCCAACTCTTGTAATTTTAGCCTTTCCTGATTTCTTCTCCTTATAGCTCCTTCGCTGAAGTGTTTAGTTGTATCAAACATAACCTGCCTCAAAACAATTCAAAGTTTCATTAGAAGAGTTTTCTAGCCAGCTGGTTTATGTCCCAGGCCAAACAGATAAAACTAAGATGGTGCAAGTCAATTCAAAATCAAATGAATTTAAAATGTGCTCTCTGCATCCTGGTAGCCATGCTGTTTCACTGCTTCTTAGTTGCTAGCTAAATAGTGCTGTGGGCTCTGGGATTTTCTATGGCAGAACCTTTGAATAAGTATATCAAATCATCACGTTAACTTTATACAATTTTATTTGTCAATCATACCTCAATAAAGCTATTTTAAAAACCCTTGAGCTTACTTTATATATGATCATAGCATCACAGTGCCATTTCTCATAGGCTGAGAAATGTGAGTATATTACCTCTGGTTTGCTATAAAGATCAACTGAGTTAATGTATTTTTTTTTTTAGTCACCAGAGACAAAAATGGTCAAAAAGTGTGTGTTGAGGAGGAGCAAAAATGCAAGAAAACTGACCTATGGAGATATAATATCTGACTATTGTGGTTATTAAACTACTTTTAAGATCTTGAGATACAGTGAAAGTCAGATTGAGGCACTACAAAATAGATTTACTTAAAAAATAAAAGGAGGCAGAAGTAGCTACTTCCATATGTATAACAATGGCAAACAACAAATTTATGATCATGGTTAGCTTTGATGTGAGGGAGGGTAATGTGATTGATGATAGGTACATGCAGGGGGAGTGGTCTCTCATTTACTGGTAATGTTTCATTTTTAAGCTGAGGAGTGGTATGTGGGTGGTCGTTATGGTATTTGCTATATCTTTTGTCTGACTGAATAGCTCATAATTTAAATATATTCATTTTAACATAAGTAGCGATAGACACACACATACATACACATGCATGCACACACACACTTATATACTGGAAGTTGAAAGTTCAAACTCATGCTAAAGACTGATTTAGAGAAAAAGGAGGGCTTAGTTACATCTTTTCCACTGCTGGGTTAAGACTTCAAGAGGGAGATAACCCAAGCATGCAGACATCAATGAGGTGACATATCTGGATAGACAGGCTGATTTTGAAAGAAAAAGATCAGAGTTTTTAGGATTATGTTTTAGCAGTTTACCTGACAGACATCCTGAAAATATAAGTTGTGACCCCAGGAGTAAAGAGGGAATAAAGTGCTTTCCACATGTTGTCAAACTGTATGTACTCCTCTCTCAGCAACTTGTCAAATATAATAAGCATATGAGGTAATTCCACAGGGGCCATGATGAATCCTTTAATGCCCTTGAGAAGTTGGGACAGAGCCCCAGATTATAACCACCATCACTTTAAAATCACAGCTGGCAGTGTGCCTGATAGCACGAGAATTGAGTGTTCAAATCAGGATTATTTTTCTCCCTAAACATTTTATTAAGGACAACACAAGTGCTTACACTAGCAAATGACCAGAGCCTGGTAGGGGCCAAGGGAATTAATTCTAAATGCTTCCTTCCAGCTTTTACTCGGGATCCACCTGAACAGTGGAAAATAAAAGAAACTCTTACTTCTTACCTTAATATTACATGCCAGAGCTTTCCCATCATCTCCTTTAAGCATCAGCTTCATTCCTCGAAGGGACTCCATGGCTTTTACAAAGTCAGTTGACTCTTGGTACTGTATGTAGGCCTCGAATGTCTGCAAGCCAAAGCTGAAACCCCCAAAGCTCCCACCAGTCATCACTTCTCTGTAGGGGTCAAGCATAGGGATATCCACATTCTTGATCTTCCCAAAACTTTCAAAAACAACCCGAAGGATCTCTTCACACGGCTTCTCCCCACTAGAGCCTTTAGGTGCAAACCATTTACAGGGCAAGCCTTCAAAATATATAGAATCTGGACTCTTATCATGGTTCTGCTCTTCGGCCTCATCACTCAACGAGGCCTCTCTCTCCTTGGGGAAGTGTTCCCACTCTCCCTGGGCATCTGTGGCCACTACTTTTAAGTCTGTTTTCAAACCATTTAGCTTGATGATCTTCCCATGTAACTTTGCCTTCAGGATCTGAACCAAACTTCGGTTTTCAGCCTCACCCTCAAATCGGATGAAGTCCCTCGTGCTCTTGGAGAGCCGAACTGTGGTGAACTGGTCTGGGCAAATCAGGCTCTTCAGCTGGTCAAGAACTTCCCAGTTAGAGAAGGGCCTCACAGGTTCTAGACTCTCTGGGAGCAATACGTTGATCATCAATTTTGCTATGGGCTTGAGGTAGAGGTGCTGAGCTGCACAGAGCTCTGTTGCCTCCGAGTTATCATACACCACCGTGACTGTCATGGTGTTCTCAGACCACCTTAGAGGGCGAAAGAGAAAATTTTGATACAAATGGAGCAATATACAGATTTGGATTGTGAAATGGTGCTAGTATTTCTGGACTTAGGTCAAAATTGATAGGGAAAAGTATACTATGGGTAGAATTAATATCTTACAACTCCTGGAACTAAGTGATTACAGCAAGGTTGAAGAATACAAGGTTAATACAAAAAAGTCAATAGCTGTCCTATATACCAATAATGGACAAGTAGAATTTGAAATTTAAAACTCAATATCATTTACATTAACACACAAAATAATGAAATACTTAGAAATCTAATATGTACAAGATCTATATAAGGAAAACTACAAAACTCTGATGAAAGATATCAAATATGAACTAAACAAGTGGTCCATGAATAAGAAGACTCAAGATGTCAGTTCTTCCCAACTTGATCTATAGATTCAAAGCAATCACAATCAAAATCTCAGCAAGTTATCTTGTGGATATTGACAAACTGATTCTAAAGGTTATATGGAGAGACAAAAGACCCAGAATAATCAACTCAATATTGAAGGAGAAGAACAGAGTTGGAGGACTGACATTATCCTACTTCAAGATTTACTATAAAGCTACAGTAATCAAGACACTATGGTACTGGCAAAAGAATAGACAAATAGATCAATGGAACAGAATAGAGTGCCCAGAAATTGGCCTGTGTAAATATAATCAACTGATCTTTGAAAAAAATGAGCAAAGACAATGAAATGGAGCAAAAATAGTCTTTTCAACAAATGGTTTTGGGCTGGGTGCAGTGGCTCACGCCTGTAATCCTAGCACTCTGGGAGGCCAAGGCGGGAGGATCACTCAAGGTCAGGAGTTTGAAACCAGCCTGAGCAAGAACGAGACCCCATCTCTACTAAAAATAGAAAGAAATTAATTGGCCAACTAAAAATATAAAGAA
>CAUYRT010094218.1:0-20035 GCA_963574885.1 Lepilemur ruficaudatus | reverse complement strand
CACTGCTCTATCTCTATCGTTGAGAATAACAGTAGTTGCTTAGTAAATACTGCAGAAGGCAGAGGAAGGAAGGAAGGAAGGAAGGAAGGAAGGAAGGAAGGAAGGAAGGAAGGAAGGAAGGAAGGAAGGAAGGGAGGAAGGGAGGAAGGGAGGGAGGGAGGAAAGAGGGAGAGAGGGAGGGAGGGAGAGAGGGAGGGAGGGAGGGAGGGAAGGAACGAGAGAAAATCCAATTAAACGGGCAGCAGCTGAGCTCAGTTTAGGAGGCAATTAGACCTTGGGAAGTTGCACTTAGAATAAACAAACAAGTTCACTATTTCAGGGAACTCTCCTTAAGATAAGGTAATATTTTCAAGCTTGGTTTCAAGACTTTCTCCACTTATGTATTTCTAATTTAACAAATAGAAATATCAAATCTGGATATTTTAATACTATTCCCAAATCTGAGTACATATGAATTTTACTATTTTATAAAATTCAGCAAATCCCAGACCTCTAAGAGGTGATCCTTTCACATGTCTTCACAACCGCAGACTCTGTGACGTTTGCAAGTCGTCAGGAGACAGGTCCCATCTCCGGTCTGCACGCAGGCCTGTTCTGCACCACAGGCGCCGCGTGCATGCACAACTTGTGAAACAGCCTGTCTTGGTTCCACGCCCGGCCAGCCCGCCACTCACCCCTGCACTGCCCGGAGGGGCCCGGGCTGGGCCAAGGGGGTCTGCTGGAGACCGCGCCGGGCTGTCCACCAGAGGTCCGTGGAACGGATTTTGTTGCAGCCTCTGAAGCCTTTCTCCAAAGGTGCTGCCACGTAGAAGCCTGTCCGTGCAATCCAAGGATGGACTAGAAGTGTTCTCGAGGCTCCTCCAGCTGGGACACTGGACAGGGGAGGGAGGGCCTTCTCAGCCCAGGGTGCAATCCCCCTGCTGAGGGTCCTCTGGCCAAGGCCTCCCCTCTGCTCTGCGCCTCCTCCGCTGAGACCGCAGCCTGGTCCTTAGCACAGCCCTGCCGTCCCCACCGAGCACCTCTGGCACCAGGCTCTCTGCTGGGCATCAAGGGGCACAGGGGAGAAGGTGAGACCTGCTCACGGGCAGTGAGTGGCACAAGCAAGAATTAGCACCCCAGCTATCGAATGGGTGCTCTCGGATAGAGGGGTGAGGACAGTCTCACAGGCCTCCCCTTCCCGCCCCTCTGATCCCAGGTCCCTCTGGTGTCTCCCGAGTTCCAGTGCCACATCCTAGCTGAGGAAAGCTGCTGGTGCCAGCACAACAGGAGACAATTTGGCCTGCCGTGCAGGGGCTTCAGTCTGTCCATCTGCCTGATGGGCCATCAGAGAGGGCATAGGACAGTCAGGAAATAGGTCCATACATTAGGTCTCAGAAAGCCACTGTGCAGCCACCTGGGGGCTGATCACAGTGCATAATAGTGTCTCTTAGGACAAATACAGTCTAACAAACTTAAAAGTGAGGCTTGGGGACACCACCTGTATTTTACACCATCAGCTACAAGTAGGTAGGGAAGGAGGTTGAAACAGAAGCCACAGCTGTCTAGAGCAGGCAAGGGGTCCACGCTCAAAGATCTCTCCCTTCTGTATTGCACAAAATGCCACGTGGGTTGACAGACTCATTACGGGGGTGCATTCGTCTGCCCAGCTGCCATAGCAAAGTGCCACAGGCCAGGCGGCTTGAACAACAGAAATTTATTGTTTCACAGTTCTGGAGGCTAAAAGTCCAAGATCAAGGCATCAGCAGGGTTGGTTTCTTCCGAGCCTCTCTGGGTATAGACGGTGTCTTCTCCCTGTGTCCACACATGGGCCTGTCTGTATCCTCATCTCCTCTGCTTGTAAGGACACTGGTCAGATTGCACGGGGGCCCCCCACAATGACTTTGTTTAACCTTAGTTACCTATTTAAAGGCCCTATTTCCAAATGCAGTCACATTCTGAGGGGGTGAGGGCTTCAATATGTGAATTTGGGGGCTACACAATCCTACCTTTAACAGGGGAAATCGTGCACGTGTCTTTGGTTTGGTTTGTTTGTATTTCAGAGGCGCAGTCTCACTCTGTCGCCCCGGCTAGAGCGCGTCGGCTACTCACAGGCGTGATCACCACACAGGACAGCCTGGACCCCCTGGGCTCAGCCACCCTCCTGCCCCAGCAGCACAGCCGGGACCACAGGCCACATCGCTGTGCCAGGCTTGCACACGTTTACCTTGTGAGGTGGGAAAGACAGCATGTCCCTCCCCCCGACCTGTGATTGTTTAAACATGGTTGAATACTGCAAATAATTGGCACTCCTGGGAGACCACAGGTAACTGAGGACGGCCCCACCTGCATCCCATTCAGCCTGGAACTGGCCGGGGCGGGAACAAGCAGGCAGCTCAACATGTGCGCTCGGTGGGAGTGAAATGGACGGTATCGATCCAAAAGGACCCAACCCTCAACTGCAGCAGCGCCTCCACCTCCCAGACCCCCGCAGGAGGCACACACATCTTCACAAACGCTCGCCCTGCGAGACAGCAGTCTACATCCTAAATTCCTCTAGCTGAAGACCAGAGTGCTGCTTATGTAGATGAGTTTGAAAATAAAAGGAAAATATTAGAAGACGTTCTTCATGAATTCTGATAAGGATATTATTCTGTTTGGCGGAATCCTAATTATAAAACCACACAATAAACCTCAATTCCAACAGAGTTATTCCTCTCTATCGGGCAGATGGTAATTGCTTTTAAAAAATATATGTGTGCAACTTGTGTCTTATCTGTTTTGAGAAAGTAATATCTATCTTTTTAAATTACCTAATTTTTTATTCAGCGGAGGCTAACTCTGAATAAATCTCTTTTCAAAAACATTGCTGGCCTAGACAAAAAAGCAGCACTGAAGAAAAAAAAAAAGAATATTCTCTCAGAAAAGATGAGATTGCAAAGTGGTAAGACTCAGAGGGGGCGTCATCATCTCTCCCTCCCCAGCTGCTTGTGAACGCACAGAACAAACGAGGCTGTGCCCGCACGTCCACGCGGGGCAGTGGGACAGGGCGGGCTCCGGGCAGCTCACACCTGGGGGCAGGGGCAGGGGGGTTTGGCACATTTTAGGAATAACTTGGTGTGACTGCTCCTGAGGTCTTACTGGGCCCATTCCCTTTCTTTAGAGGACAGCTTCACGTCCAGTGTCCAGCCACAGCCCAGAACGCTGCTTTCCTGCTTACAAATGTGCCACAGGGACAAATATCCTGTGTGTGTGTGTGCGGGGAAGGGGGTTCCGCTTTATTAGTGGAGATGACGTAGGCCGGACTTCAACACAGCAGATCAAAGCCTATTAGAAAGCAATGAAATCGATTTAGCATTTTTTAAAAAATGAAATACTAGAATATCCTAGGTGGAATTAGGATAGGACAAATATCACGGTGCTTTGGGCGTAGGAAGGGCAAGTGCTGGTGTGTCCAACTCTGACCCTTTCAGGGTCAAACGACGACTTACTCTGGCGCTCACTCACCAGTCTCCTACCCTCTAGACGGAAAGGTTAACGCGGCCCCGGTGGCATTTTGTGCTAAGACAAAAAGCACTGGAAGGATCTGGAGGGAGACTTACCAGGCAAGGGTCACATCCCAGAAAGGACCGGGCAGTTCTGTGGGCGGATTGGCCGGTCAGATGGCGGAACAGCCCGTCCCTGCTTGGTGACCACAGAGCACAGCCAACCCGTCCAGTTTTGCTGCTGTCCCAGGAGCTGGTTTCAAGAAAGGGTGATGATGCACGTTTGGGGCAAAGAGGAAAAGAACGTCACAGTCTCTCTGTGCACTAACATACACCTCCTTTCAAACGTGAATATGGGACATTTTAGACGTTTCCAAAAAGAGTTCAATTACTTCCAGTGAAGTACTATAGATTTTTCTCGTCCTCGTGCCTGCGTGTGTTACAGCCCACTCACATACCCGCTGTGTCCAAAACACACATGTATCTTGCACAAATGGTCATAATTAAACAATTTTTTCTTCAGACAGGGTCATCCTATATGGCCCAGGCTGATTGTGAACTTTCTGGGTCATTCCATCCTCCTGCTTCAGAAAATTTACATTTTCGGGGGTATAGCTCAGTGGTAGAGCATTTGACTGCAGAAAATTTACATTTTTAACAAGACAAAAGACAAAATGAAACTCACCACCACTTCCGCCCTAAAATAAATACCTGGGGACTCTCGTCACCAGCATCTCCCAACCATATATCCAGCTTTCATTCAGCTAAGCAAACACCCTCGCACTTCGGAACACTACGGGACCCTGACACCACGATGGTACAGGAACTGCGCTACCTCAATCACAACTCTGCGTTCCACTGAAATTACCATCATTTGACACGTTAAGTTTTCCCGTCTTTTTCCCCCTAGTTGACACTTAATCTAAATTAAGCTGGAGTTAAGTTTCTTCTTCCCCGCCCTTAGCCCTCTCTGTGTATTTGAAAGAATTCCATGCCGGGCTCGCCTGTGGGCTGACTTGTCCATCACACACTGAGGACAACACCCTTCCCCAAACCCCGTGTCAGCGATTCCAGAAGACATCTGAGCCCGGTGAAGGCGTGGCGTTGCCACGGTCTTTGCTGCAGTGGTGACTCATCCCACTGTGGGGCAATCCGTGGTGGCTTCTCCTCCACGTTGCCTGTTGGTGCCATCGCATCCCGCCAAGCAACGTGGGACGTCGCCGGAGCTCGCTGCCGAGCGCAGACACGTCAAGACTCCCCTGCTTAAAGAGCAAAGATGTAGGGTGGCGTGGGTCACGTATAACTGAAACAGCAACAGCCACGATAACGTGACGGCTCACGTGGGAACTCGTGCACCCCGCGTGTGTCGCCCCTGCGTCTACACAGGAAAAGCTGCACACATGCTTTTCTAGAAATGCAGTATGTTTGGTGGGGATTGCTCTGATTAGAACACAGTCTTTTCTAATTAAATATTCATTCCTCGATTAATTCATTTATGCACATATTCAATCGTTCAATGAGAATGTATTCAGAATCGCTATGCACTGAACAAGACTAAATTTAATCTCACATCTCTCTTGAAGACATTCATTGTATACATTAAAATTAACCTCTCCTCCTCTCTCTCTACCTCTCTGTCTCTTTCTCTTTGTTCCTTTAACTTTGTTTCCTCTGCTGTTAGTTCTTTGGTTCAGGTTGCTTTTCCTCAAATGTTTGGCAGTGTTTAGTTTTTTGTGAATATTTAAATGTTTGGAAACCCTGCTCCCAGTTGGGGAAGGCAGATTCCGCCAGTCTTGTCGTCCGTGGTGGAGGAGGAGGGGCACACCCAGAGGACAGAACTGGTGCTTGTCATCTGGGTGAGCAGCGTCCAACTCAGCCTGGGGGCCCTAGCTGCACCCATGCTTTCTCCCAAGGGTGGTGCGTCTCCAGCTGGCACTGCCAGGTCATCTCGGTGAAGGTCCAAAGTCCCCGCCCTGTCCTTTCCGTCAGTCTCTCTGGAACACCTCCAACCTCTGTGGCAGAGCACTCCTGCTGTGGAAATCTGGGCTACTTTCTCTGACCACCTGCTTCTACCTGCTATTGTCGCTCAGGGATTCCTCCAAATTTAAGGTCTACGGGAGGTGTCTGTCCTGTTTTCTAGCAGTTTTGCTGGTGGGAATATAAAATGGTACAATCAACTTGGAAAAGAGTTTGGAAGTTTCTTATGAAGTCAACCATATATCTAGCCTTTAAAGCAATCATTCCACGCCTTGGCATTTATCCAGGGCAAGTGAAAGTTAAGTGTTCAAAATACTTGCACACAAGCGTTCATAGCAGCTGTGTACACAACAGTCAGAACCAGAAGCATCCCAAGTGATCTGCAACAGGGAGAACACATCATGGTATATTCGTACAATGGATATGACTGACCAACAAAAACAAACTACCAACACATGCAACAACACGGACTGACATCACCATGAGATTATATATTGATTACATATTGATTAACAGAAGCCAGATATATTATAAAAGAGTACACACCACATCATTCCATTCTTGTGAAATTCAAAACCAAGCAAAACTAATTTATGGTAATAGAAATCAAAACAGAGGGTGCCTCTGGTGAAAAGTGGGGGTGGGCTTGACAGGGAAGGAACACAAAGGAACATTCCAGAGTGATGGAAACATCCCATGCCTTCATTGGGGTATAAGTTACACAGGTAAAAACATTCTTCAAAACCCACTGAGTCGTACAATTAAGATCTGTGCCCTTCACTCTATGTAAATTCATCCTCTATTTAAAACAGTTTTTAAAATAAAATACTGTTTTCAGTCCCAATTTGCAGAATTTATTTTCTAATTATATTTTTCAAACTGACATGGCAGCAATAAGACATTTACTGACATAAACTGCTGGAAAGACAAACAGCAAAAAGCTTCAAAAGATTCCGTGATACTCTAATGCTTTAAAAATGCTTAATATAAATATAATACACGTTCTCAGTTTCAACTAATTATACTATTTCACTCACCACCCCACAGCTGTGTCAGGAAGCAGAACTGACTCTCTTTCCTAGAACACTACACTTGGCCCTATATTTAGACCTAATATTTAAGGTAGCACCGAATAGAGACACTACCTTGACACTCTGTATCAGCTGTCACTTGACACTTCCACACAACCAGAAAGTAACTGTCTTTGCCTCCAGCAAAGATGAAAAGGACAGAAAATGAGATTATTATCTCTGGAAATCTCTTTAGGACCAAGCAGTTTCTTCTTCAGAAAGGAATGCATGACTCATTTCATCACTCAAGAATTCCTTCAACTGCCAGAGAAATCTACACTCCATAATTACAAAAGCCATCTCAGGTCCCTTCTTCTCTGCTCAAAAAGCCGAGTACAGCGTAGTCCAGGAGGAGCTGCTCAGAGACTGTCGGGAAGGCGGCGCACACAGGTCTTTAGGTTGTCCACAAACCCACCGTGTCCACCCACCGTGTCCGCACCTGGCCACCCGTCATGTGGAGGTCGTGCGTGAGCGCCGAGCCATGCCGCGGCGCCGGTTCCGGGCCATTGCTGCAGCGGCAGAGGAGGGGAAGCCACTGCGGATTGGAGCAGCCGCTGGGCGCTAACAGCAGCACAGCCCAGGGGAGGCGCAGCCTGCGAGGCCAGCCTCCCTCTTTCTTTCGGATTCTTCAGCAACCCATTTCTTTTTCTGTTCTTTGAACATCTCAGCATCTTTACGACCAATTATTTGAACTACATCTCTTCTGCTGAAACACGTAGGCTATTTCTGTGCTATGATTGTACCCTGACTAATGCAGGGCTTCGTTCTGGGAATGGTTTAAAGATTGGGATGACTACTCCACTCCGACCTTAAACCTAGTAATGGCGGCAGTGGAAAACGGGGAAACTGTAGCTAGTGTAAAGCAATAGCATCACAGCCCTGTAACTGTCACCACCTGTGGTCGCCTGGGGTGAAGGACACACTGAAGGGACAGTGAGTCACCACCGCACACGACTGTATGGCGGGACGGAAGATGACGCCAGGTGGAGGCTGGGCTGCTTCCGGCTGCAGCGGCAAAGGACCAGGCTGGCTCAACTCAACAGGAGCCAGAGAAACAGTTTTTATTTGCCAATTTTAAAAAGTAATTAATTTTTAAAAAGACAGACCAGAAGAACAGCTGTAATCGTTTGTATATGGCAGCCACCTTGCAACCAGGACGGAGACGGAAAAAAAGAGTCGGAACAGGTGAAACATTCCATGAGTGCCCTAAAAGATTAACTCGGAGCTGCGGGATGGACACAGCTGGAAATCAGTTCAAAAATTTGATTCTTGAGGTTGCAGAATTATAAATTGCATCACATTCACAGCTTTGCCTATCCTCTCGTGTGAGAGTTAGAGCCAGACTGGGAATGACTTGGACCCTGAGAATGGGAATGAGTCCTTTGGGTTGACCCAGGAACCTAAGAACCTCCAGCCGACACATGCCTTCGCCCCCCTCGGCAACAGAAGCGGTTTCTCGTGGCCCAACCGGAGACTTGCCTGGCTTTGCCTGAACACCGCCTGCTAATCCCACCCCAGGAAGCTGCCTTGCAAAGGAACGCCTTTCCCCTCGACACGAACCCGCCACTCCTCAAGGCCAGCCAGCAGAGCCCAGAACACCCTAAGAAGACAAATGCCACGTCTGACCCAAGAGGAGATAGCTTAGACCCCAAAGAATTTATCCGGGCAGGAACCTGTGTCCTGGTTGAAAGGGCTGAGTGGAGGATTGCTCAGTGAGAGCTAGAGGAAGAGCCTCATAAAGGTTGCATGGGTGCACGATCAGAACGCCTTCATTTGACAGTTCTGCTCTCTGAAATAGGGCTATTACCGTCCGCTTGGGAAAGTACACGTGGCAGAGACTCCACAACAGGCCCCAGTGCCCATACGTCCCTGTTTATTCCTAGCGGGTTTAAGCTGGGCACGTGCCGTCCAGCTAAAGACCACATTTCCCCGGCTCCTTGGAGCCAGCGTGGAAAGGGATAATGAGTAAAGGGGGGTATGTGTGACTTCCAGGTCATTTAATTACAGTCATTGCCTGAATCAGGAAAAGGCAGAAGCCAGAGTCACCGTGGAGACTGTGTGTTAACCAGCTGTCCTGTCGCATAGATTTGATCCTCTGAATAGCTTTGTCTTAAAGCAAACTAACCATTGTTTTAACTAATACAAAATGCCTTTAACTAAAATATAAATACTCCTGGGGAACTATACATTATGTAAAATTTTATATGCATCAGTTTAATCTAAGCATTTTGTTCCAGACTCCTTCTTAAGTCGAAGGCGGCCGGCGTTTGGAATGCCACTCACCGCCCCCGTACTCACAGCAGACGTTGTGATTGATGGGCACGTTCTCCTCTAAGCCAACACCAGTCCTCAACACAGCGCTGCTAGCAGCTTCTACTCATCTGTCCACGTTGTTGAGGAGATAAAACCCACTTGCCATCCCAAGCTAGGGCGGATGAAAAACAGCACATGGGGTGGTCACTGGAGCCAAGCTTTGGGGAAGCAGGAGCAGCGAGAAGGAGCATGCGTGGGGGGCGCCAGGCAGTAAACGACAACAACAAACAGGTGTGGAGCGTGTGCTCTGTGCCGGCACCACTCCAAGCAAGGGCAGCGCAGCTGGATAGCAGGTGTATAAATCAGAGTTCTTGCTTACAAGCAACAGAGTTCATCCTAGCTGTTGCAACCAAAAAGGAATGTATAGATGTCACCTGAAGGATCGCAAGGAGGCTCAGAGATCAGATTTGGAGGCTACATAGCCTGGAATGACCTCAGATTATACCACTGAATTGCCCCACGGAAGACCCCTGCTCTAGCCGGAGCACGAGCACTCTAGCCAGAACCGTCGCCCCAGCACAAAGCCCCGTGAGGACGTTGGCCGGCGCTGCCTCTATCTCCGAGCCGCTGGCCTCCACCCACTCACCAGGGCGAACTCCCGTTGATCTTCCCTCTTCTAACCTAAAGCTCTGCTCCGTGGCCTCCGAAGGGCTGAGAGCAGGACATACACCTGTGCCCTGCAGCCAGGGAATCTGGGCAAGCGAGTTTGTGGCTGCTAGGCAGCGAGGATTAGAAAGAAATGTTTTGCTATCCTTTGTTCCCTAGCAAATGGCCCCAAACATCACGGCCTAAATCAACAATATTGTTTCCGAGCTCTCACAGTTTCTGTGGGTGAGGAATTCAGTCAGAGCACAGTGGGGTCAGCTTGTTTCTGCTCCACTGTGACTGGGGTCTCATCTGGAATTCTCTGCAGACACGCTCACCCACGTGTCTGGTGGTGCCACTGGCTGTCTGCAAAGACCTCTGCTGGCTGATGGCCGGAACGCCCACACACGGCCTCTCCACGACGTGTGGGCTTCCTCCCGACATGGTGGCTGGGTCACCCAGGAAGCGTCCTGAGAGAAAGCCAGTGAGAGCCGTGTCCTCCGATGACCCAGCCTGAGAAGTCGCATGGCTTCACTGCATGTCCCTACCCCACTGGGCAGAGCAGGCAGAGTCCTGCCCGATTCAGGAGGGGAAGTAGAGCCCGCCTGTCCGTGAAGGGAGTGGCTGTGGGGGCTGGGATGGATCTATCTGCGTGGCATCTTTGGAGAATACACTCTTTCTCAGGAGGGAAAGTCTCCAAGTGTGGGCAGGGTGTGCTGGCGGTGCTCGTGGACGACAAGCTTGACAGAAGCCCCTCCAGCCAGTTTGGGTTGGCAGCGCCTGCCTGATGCCCTTGTTCTGCTGCCCCTCTGTCTTTTCTGGCCCTCCTCTCCTTCCCTCTGCCCTTCAGCCCTGGGGACGCCGGCAGCCCGCGCCCTGTGGTGCCGTGAGAACAGCCCTGGAGGAAGCAGCAGGATCGGGGCCAGGCTCCCTCTCCCACGGCCTCCTGTGTGACTCTGGGCAAGACACCCACTTCTGGGACCTCAGATGTCTGGGCTGTAAAATGAAAGACTGGGTGTCCATTCAACCACACAACAAAAGTGTGTGTGTGTCCATCGTGTGTCCTGAGCAAATGCAGAGGTGAGCCTGGTTCCTTGACATCTCCTAGAGCGATTTTCTCCGGAGCTGTTAGGGCATGATAAAGACGTCCTCCCCGGAACCTGAGCTCCAGGAGGGAAGGGGGTTCTTCACTTCTATCTCTGCAGCAACTGCAGGCAGCAGGTGCTCCTGTGCAGCGATATAAGCACCGTCTAGAGACAAAGCTGTCTGGGGGAGAGTCCTGGCTCCGCTGCTCTTCACTGCATTATTCTGGGCCAGTTACTCAATTTCTCTGTGCTTTGGTTTACTCACCTGTAAAGTAGGGATAAGCATAGTACCTGCTTAATAGAGTGGTCATGAATATTTAATGAGTTAAGATATACGTAAAGTGCTAGGGACGGTGCATGAGATACGCTAAGTGATACCCAAGTGCCAGCCTGGATGATGGGAGGTGAGTGGCATAAGAGGTCGTGTGACCTGTAACATCGCAGATGCATGCTGCGTTGCCATGCAATGAATTCTTTTAGCAGGAAGTGGTTTTGAATTTTGACAGTGATCTTAACACCTTAGTTAACAGAGTAAACAACTCGTACAAATTTAGGGCAAGTGCTTTGAGGTGGTGTGGTTGATGTCTCAGTGACTTTAGGAGATTGGGACCAGCTGGAAGACTGGGAGGCAGTCCTCAGAGGCAGAGAGGAAATGGGCACACTCCAGTTCTTGTCTCTACATGAAAACTGTAGCTAGAGACAGCCGCACCTCGACCGTCAATTACCTGCTCACGAAAGAGTCATCGGCAGGTATAACTTAGTTCTCAGATGATGGGGCTTAGGTGATAACAGCTTCCCTCTCTTTCCCGCTAGAGCAACCATTTCCCATCCCTACCTTGTCACTACTTGAGAAGGTAGGAGGAGATACAGACCCAAGGTTGTCCTTAAAGATTATTTTATTTGACTAAATGCACATAATTCAACTGTCCCGATATTATAAACTTAATCTTCAATAAGATGACTGTTTAAACTTGGGTAAACAATCTCTTTCATTATTACTGCAACACACTCCTTTTCAAAATATTTGAAAATCAAATAAAAGAGAACAACTATAACAGCAAAATGTAACCTCTACACATTGCTGGGCTGGGTAAGCATCCCTTCATTCCTCTGGTGAGGTGGAACTTTCCAGAATCTTCTGGGATAGGAGAAGGAGGGGCACTTACAAACCACATAGGCCCTCCTGTGATAGTCTTACTGTCTTGAAGCAAATGTTTGGATCCATGGGCTGTGAAGGATGGGCTGGGGGTAGGTAGAGAATACCTATCTGTGATAACATAATCATCATTATTATTCAAAATTGCCCCTCCTGGCTTTTTGTCCTCTGCATAGCTTCACGTAGTTGTAGCTACAGTGTGGAAATAACTTTGCACTCTCCCTTTTATACTTGTAGTTATTATGTTATTAAGTCATTATTAATTTAAAGTTATTATGTAGATCATAAACATCTCCATGTTGCTAATACTCTTTGTAACTCAATGCTATTGCTGCATAATATACTCTCAAGTATATTAGGTGTAATTTAAGTAATACTTCCCCTCCTATAAATTTAGGTTGTTCCCAAGTTTTAGCTAACATTTGGCTTTAACCTTTCCAAGATCCCCTAGGTGTGATGGGTAACAAGCGAGATGATACCGCCTCTGTCAGCCAGTTCTGGTTTGGCCTCTCGTTCTAGCACCCACATTAATTATGACACTTTGACCTTCAAAAAATATCTACAACCAGATAATAAGTCATATGATCACCCCAGCAATCATTCCACTCAGAAACAAAGGCCTCAAAGACAGCTGCCTGAGGTTTTGGCTAAACCATTCCGAAACCATAGCCAACGACACCCCCGTTTCAGGTGGGATTCGTGGCCGTCACTGCCACAAAAAGTTTCCCTGAGACTTCGCCCAAGGTCCGCTGGTTCTGAGACCTTGACAGGCACACCCCGAGAAAGCTCTCACACCTCCCGGACTGCTACCACACCTGGGCCTGAGACCCGGCAGTGCAGGGAGCGTGCACAGCAGCCGTCGGACTGGGAACATAGAGCCTGATGGGGCAGAGGGTCCAAGTGGGCATGGGTCCCAGCTGAGACTCAGTTTCTTCACCAATAAAATGGGTCAAATAAAACCTGAGAGGGCTTATGTGGAAGTTAAATAAAACATATAACATCTGCCTACCCTCCTTCAATGTCAGCTTTTGACCTTTTTATATTTCCTGGTCCCTTATGTTAAACAAACTCAGCCTGTTAAAAAACTGGGCTGGATGGAATGGAGTTGCAAGAAAAAACAAAACAAAACAAACATGAGACCAGGACAAGTAGCCCTTCAGGCTGTTGCAGCTGAGATTCCATCACCAGCCACTGGTCTTGCCCGGCCACTGCCTTCATTCCACCCACTTGAAAACGAAAGGGCCCCCAGGCCTCCACAGACGCACCTGTCAGTCGGGTCACCTGTCTGGGTGCCCCAGGAGTACAGGCACCCCCTGCTTATTTACCACTGCTCTCCTGGCAGACAACCCCAAGACACTGAACCCCAGACCCTTTGGAACTGTAAGGGTCTCCACGGTGGCCTGAAGAGTTATTTTTCACAGTGAAAATTTCTAATAATTTGGAAAAGGTAAAAATGGTAAAAGATGTTCAGAATAAAGTCATTGTGGTGGCCCTGGAAATGAACAGGTTTTCCTAATTTAGATGCTCCCAGTTAAAAGTCAAACCATGAACAGCAGCAGTGAAGTCTAGAATGCTAAGCCATTTCGGTGTATGGGGTGATTTTTCCTGTATTTCAGCGATCATCACATTTCACCATTGCGCAGCTCGGACACACACGCGCGCGCACACACACGCGCGCACACACACGCGCACACACACACACACACACACATGCCTGGCAGGAGTCAGGACGCTTCTGCAAACAAGGAAGCTTCCTGGGGCCCCGGGTTCTTCCAGCTTCTGAGGATCTGAACTTGGGTTTTGCTTGAAATTAACTAGATGAAAATAAGAGTTTCAATGGGTTAAAGGAAGAAAGGGAGGACAGGGATGAGAGCATCCAGGTGGAAGGCGGTCCTGGAAAGTCAGCCTTGGTACCCAGCGCTCCAGGGCTGCAGAGGGGGCGCCCCCGCACCACAGGGCACGGGCCGACCGAGGTTGGATGTGTTTCTCTGAGCCTTTTGGAAACGAACCACAAGGCGGTGCTGGGCTGGCTGGCCCCTGCTCCCGAGACCCCTCTTCGGAACGCAGAGCCCCCCAGAGTGGCGGGCGGGAGGGAAGAGGGGGCGAGGGGGAGGCGAATGGGCAGAACAAAAGTCATGACTCTCGAGGGGGCTATTCTTTAGACGTTTGCGGCGGGCACGCTTCCCGCATCCTACCCCCGCGGCCCAAATTCTTTGATCGGTCCTTAAGAAAGCGTCCCCGCCGCTTGTCCCTGGCCCCAGCTGGCCCAGAATTGCTGTGCGGGGACACTGGGCTCCATCCGATGCGAAGGAATCAATACACAGGTTGCTTCCCACCCTTGTGCTCGGGCTTGTTCTAATGAGGTTAAGTGGGGTCTGAGGCTCGGTCCGGGATCGGGGCAGAAGGGCCCAGTGCCTCCGAGAGGCCCCCGAGCGGGCATGGGCTCGCCCCTTCCCCTTGGGCTCGGGGCTGCCGTGCCCCTCACGCGGCTCCCCCGCAGCCTCGGCGCCCGCGAGCCCCGCGCGCTCCGCTGTCTCCCCCCAGCGGCCGTGCGCGTGTCGCCGCGGGAGCGGGCGGCGGGGGCGGCTCGGCGCAGGCTGGCCCGCGGCTCCGCCCCGCGCCCCCCCTCCCGGCCGGCAGTGCCGCCCCCTCCGCGCGGCGCTCGGCTCAGACGGAGCAGCCGCCTCTGCAATGTCAGCAGCCGCAGCGGCGGCGGCGACGCGAGCGGCAGCTGCCCGGGCCCCGCGGTAGCCGCCAGCGCGGCACGGCCCGGCGGACGCGTCAGGCGCGAGCCCGCGGCCACCTCGCTGCCTCCGGGGCGCTGCGGGCTGCTCTGCGCGCCCCGGCGCAGCGCTCGGACTCGGGGCCAGCGCGGCCACCGCCGCGCACAAAGGACAGCGGACACCGGCACTCCGGGGACTGTGCCCAGGGACCGGCCCGAGGACGGCCAGCCGCGCTGCGGCTCCTCCACTCCTGCCCTCCGCGGGCGGCCGGAGCCGGAGCCGGAGCGGGCCCCGTCATATGACAGCGGCGACACAGCAGCCGGCGAGTGCTGCCCGCTCCGCTGCGCCACGGCCGCCGGCTCCGGGGGTGGCCAGCGCCGCGCCCCGCTGAGTGGTCGCCAGTCGCCGCCGCCGCGCGTCCCCCGGGCTCGCGGGCTCCGGGGGAGAAGCCGAGGGTAGCTCCCCGCAGGCACCGAGCCTAAAATGGCCACGCTGCTTCGCAAAATCGGGCTCATCCGCCTGCACAACCGGGACACCGAGGACCCCAAGCACCACCACAACCACCGCGGCGGCGGCGGCCAGCAGAGCGCGTCGCTGCGCGGCAAGGGCGGCGCCAAGAGCGGTGGCCACAAGCAGCAGCAGCAGCAGCAGCAGCAGCACCCCGGGGGCGCGGGCGACTTGAGCCCGGGGCCCGGCAAGGGCAAGGGCAAGCGCGCGGCGGAGCTGGCCCCGCGCGACAAGCCGCCGCAGCCGGCGGGAGCGGCGGGGGCGGCGGGCGCCGGGGGCCCACGGGAGCGGGCGGCGGGCGCCAGGGCGGGGCCGGGCCCCGCGGTGGCGGCGGCGGCGGCGGCCGGCAGCCTGGTGCCCGCGGCGCGCCAGCAGCACTGCACGCAGGTGCGCAGCCGGCGGCTCATGAAGGAGCTGCAGGACATCGCGCGCCTCAGCGACCGCTTCATCTCCGTGGAGCTGGTGGACGAGAGCCTCTTCGACTGGAACGTGAAGCTGCACCAGGTGGACAAGGACTCGGTGCTGTGGCAGGACATGAAGGAGACCAACACCGAGTTCATCCTGCTCAACCTCACCTTCCCCGACAACTTCCCCTTCTCGCCGCCCTTCATGCGGGTGCTCAGCCCGCGCCTGGAGAACGGCTACGTGCTGGACGGCGGCGCCATCTGCATGGAGCTGCTCACGCCGCGCGGCTGGTCCAGCGCCTACACCGTGGAGGCCGTCATGCGCCAGTTCGCCGCCAGCCTGGTCAAGGGCCAGGTAAGCCCACGGGCGGTGGGGCGCGAGGTCGCACCGGCCGAGGTGGGGGCGAGGGCTGCCCACCCACCCCAGCCGTCTGGCTCGGCGGGCTCTGTCTACACAGCCGCCGTCGGGGAGGTGCTCCTGGGCGCCTCCGCTCTTCTTCCCTGAGCGTCTTGGTCCTGTCCCCACCTCCCATCCTGTCATCCTGTCGCTGCTAGTGTCTCTGGCCTCTCCAGCTCGCCCATTCTCTCCCTACCTCTCTGTAAGTCTCTCTCTCACTCCCCATCCTCTTCTCTCCCACTCCCATATGCTCCCTCCTCTCCCCTTTCTCGTGGACCCCTTGTCCTCTTCACTCCTCCCTGCCTCCCTTCCCTTTCCCTCACCCCTTTTCCTTCTTCCTTCCGCATGGTCCTGTCTTCCCTCTCTTCTGTCCCCCTTGTCGGTTTCTCCATCTCCTGGCCCTGTAATCTCTATGAAGGTGGGAACTTTGGGTGCACCCTGGGATCTAAGTGTCCAACCCAGCTTGTCCTCCAGCCCGCCCCACAAGGGTGTCCTCCGCAGACAGCTGGGGGATGGTCTGCATGTGGGCGCCCCAGAGGCCGCTGCCTGCTGGTGGACGGCTCGGGCTTCCCTCTTCTCAGCAACATCTCCTGGAAAGGTGCGGATTTCACTCTTGAGAAATCTCTCTAGGGAGTCAGAGGTGTGGTTTGAGTGCTTCCTTAAGTGACAAGACCAGACTCCATCGAGGAAATGCTGTTCTGCCTGGCTGGCACCCCTTTCTGCCTGGTCCCAGCCCCTGCCCAGGACCACCACCTCTGGGGTAGATGTTCTAGCCTCAGTCTCTCTCAGACCTTGTTTCTTCCTTTTGTTTCCTCACCCCACCCCCAGCGGTTAAATCCTTTATCAGGGCTAAAGCTTTTAATGAAATTCTGCAATAAGAGCGAGCAGGTCTTATGTCTTCTCACCTATTGCACCAGATGGCAGCTTTAGCGCAAGGAAACCCCAGAGGACTGGAGAGCTGGGCAGGAGGGAGGCTCCTGAGATGGGGCCGCTGGCTGCGGGCAGGGCATGGTGGTGCCGTCTTCCCCATCACATGCTCTTGACCATGTTCAAGTCCTCTGGGCTTTCCCCGAATCACTATTAAACATCGTTTAATAAAATCATATTACTATATGGGTGTCTTAGATTTATGAAAAATCATTGTTTTCTTTAAAAGACCCTGAATGACCTCAGCTTGATCTTCCTTCACTCAGCCTATCGGAAGCCCCCGTCTCTGTCCCCTTCACCGCAGGACCTTTCACACTAATCAAATAAGGCTTGTTCTGCCAATTTCACTAGAGGTGGAACCCCTGGGATTCCAAACAAATAGCGTCCTAACTCCAGCAGAGAAGGTCACTTAATTCTTGAGCCTCCCGGCTAGTCTCGTCTTTTCCAGGGTTTAAGTCCTGCGTATTTCTTGAACTGGGACTAGTTTGCATGCAATGGCTCTAGAAAAACGTCTTAGGCTGAGAGAGGTTCCGTGTTTTAACATCAGAGGTTCATCCTTCATCCTGCAGTTAGATGTTGGCTCTGATGCAAGGTGCCTGTGGCTGAATACAAGCCACTGGGTGGGGGAGCGGAGCAATTTCAGTTTGTTTTTCAAACAGAATTTCTACAAACCATGTAGAAGAATATTCCACGGAAATGCCTCTGCTGTTTGTTTCTTAAGTCATTGCTAATCAGAACTCTTTGGAACAGTCTGTTTCTGTTTTTCATTCTTCACAGTGAAGATGACTTCGGGGGTAGGGAAGAGGAATGTCATGTTGCCTTATAGATTTGCAGAATCATAACACTTTTGCCTTGGAAGAGATATTAGAGGTCACCTGGTCCATCCTCTTTATTTTAAAAGATGCGAGAAAATAAAGCTTTCAGATGAGAGATGAGGAAGATTTTAAAAAAAGAGAGAGAAAGATGTCAGGAAATTAAATGTTTTCCCTTCTTACATTAATGCCATAATAATAGCAGTTCCACTGGTGCCCATCTACATCTATTAAAACAGACAGGTCCCTGTGTGCATATTCCTTTTCTTTGTAATCAAAATTGAGAGCCTTACATATAGTTTGCAAGTTAGAGACTTCATTATTGAAAACAATTATACACATTTTTATTTCTTAATTTGATAAAATTATGATAGAATTCACTGCCCTCCACCCAGGATATTATGTTGTATTATCTACACAGTATAGATACGACGAAATGAAGGTAAAAACTCGGCACTTTTTAAAATCCAACTCAGTTTCTTTGCATTTTCTGTGCTGGTTCCAACATACAGCTCTGCGAGAGAGAAATGTGCAGTGCACATAAAATATTCAGATGCAATGAAAGAGCTGGAGGAATGAATAGTCATTAATGTTTTAGGATTCTGTGCATGGAAGAATTCTGGTAGTGTTTCAGGTAACCTGAGCATTGCTGGGCTTTGCGCACTTTTATGAATTCACCACGTACAGTTTGTTCAGACCACATACAGTAGTTACCAAATTATTTCCATAGTTAAAGGTGATATGCTTTGGGAAAGCAATCAGAATACCTGATTATGTATTCAAAGAGAATTGGGACTGCTACAAAACTAATAATTACTTTAAAGGAAAGAGCTGTTATGTTCCAGTTATGTTCCTCTGTTTGGGATTTCTCCTTTAGGACTCATTTTCTTAAGCTACAAAGTTAGAAAACGTTGGTTTGCGTCCTTCATAGAGGGAAACACTGCTCAGCTTTACTTTTTGGACTGAGGATATGATGTTTCTATACCTTTAGAGAAATCAGGGGCTTTGTGCATAATATTATAAAAAATATCTGCTTAATAGTTTTGTGTACAAAAGCAAAGGTTTAGATTTATCACATGATATGATAAATTCAGTCATTTCATTAGGCTTTACCTGACAGTCTGGCCCATGTTATCAAAATCTCTGGCATCTTGCTTTATGAATGGTGGTTGTTTTAAATTAAATTAATATAGAAGTTTCTTGTATGATATAGTCTATGTAGAAATAGTGGCATTTGTCTATTACTAAACTCTCTTTTGACTAAATAGAGGCATTTTAGGTAACTCTTTTAGTTCTCTGCAAGTTGGATCAAAAATTTCTGTACTTTCAAAATGCACTCACGAAAATGCTAAAAGTACACTTTTAGATAATTATGTGCATCCTTTATCATTTACTGAACCAAAAGAACACAGTCCATTGCTCCCGTGTAGAAGTTTTGACATTCCAAAGCTGTAAGATTGTGATCTTGAAACCAGAGTCAACTGTAATGCCAGCACAGTGTTTGCACGTGGTAGACAGCTTGACCTACAAACGCTGCGTTTTCAGATTCTGTAAACATAAACAAACTAGCACCGGGGTTGGAGGGTCCTGACCGTGAGGGGCCTTGGAGTTCCCCGACTTCTACTCGAGGTTTGGAGCACGAGACACTGGCATGACTGGCCGGGGACCCTGTTCTTGCAGCTGTGTGAGCAGCAGGGTCCCAGAAAACCAACTGATACGCCCTCGATCAGGTTCTACTTTTGTGTCAGCTCACCTCCTGAGCGTCCCCTTTTCAATTAATTAGACATCGCCAGGAGCAGGGAACCAGATGGCAGTCGCATGAGAGTTCCTCACTCCTCGCCTGTCCCCTCAGAGCCAACGGTATGATTCATCGTGAAAGCAATGTTAGTAATAATAACAGCAGCAGCGAACATTTCCTGTTTGCTTGTGCCAAACTCCAGACAGCTAAGAAGGTAGGATTTGGGGACCCCTCTTGGGTCCCCTCTTTTGATGTTCATTGTACCGGTGAGGAAACTAGGACTCCACAAAATCAGGTGGAGCAAATACAGCTTCATGCAGCTTCACGTGGTCATAACAGCTGATGAGTGGCCAGGCTCTGGACGCTCGTCAGCAGAGGAAAAGCTGTCAGGCACGGCAAAGTCAAGCCGGCCGCCATCAAAGCACCTTGCTGTTTCCAGGCAGTTGTTTATTAATTGTGACCTTCGAGATAATCATTTATGTCCACAGAGAAAAGATACACAGCCAGCCCTCAGCAGAAGATTCTCAGAACACCAGGACTAAACTATCCTCAAGTCTAAGTGTTTGAATTAAAAATTGGTAAGCAATTCCAGAACACTTTTCTTTGCCTGATGGCGCTAGTTTCTGGGATTTTTTTTAAACAAAGGATACTGGCAGATGCCACCACTTGTCTGAGCGTGATGAAATCGTGAAGACCCTGCAGCTCAGCTTTGTTCAGTGATATCGTGAATCACTGAAGATCCACTTCAGGGCTTAAGGGCGTCTACGCCATGGTGTCACCGAGAAATGCAAGTGTGTGCGCATGCGCAGACATAAGTAAAGCCCACGTTCAGAACCTCTTCCAAAGTGCTAGGCCTAGAAACAGCATTTCACTTATGACT
>CAUYRT010094216.1:0-10716 GCA_963574885.1 Lepilemur ruficaudatus | reverse complement strand
ACTACAGGCATGTGCCACCATGCCCGGCTAATTTTTTACATATATTTTTAGTTGTCCAATTAATTTCTTTCTATTTATAGTAGAGACGGGGTCTTGCTCTTGCTCAGGCTGGTCTTGAACTCCTGACCTTAAGCTATCCACACGCCTCGGCAGTTTTTATACTTTTATATGGTCATACTAATCTGGCTTGTTATTTCTTCTGTTGCTTCATTACTTCAAAAATGTACTCTGCTAACACCGAGTGGCTGAATGGATTAAAAAAACAATACCCAACTATATGCTGCCTAAAAGAGACTCACTTCACCTGTAAGGACACACAGAGATTGAAAGTGAAGGGATGGAAGAAGATATTCCATGCAAATGGAAACAAAAAAGGAATAGGAATAGCTATACTAATATCAGATAAAATAGACTTTAAGCCAAAAACTGTAAAAAACAGAGACAAAGAAGGCCATTATATAATAATAAAGGGATCAATATAGCATGAAAGATATAATAATTATAAATATATATGCAACCAGCATTAAATTACCCACATATATAAAGCAACTATTAATAGACCTAAAGGAGCCAGGCACAGCGGTGCACTCCAGTAATCCCAGCTACACAGGAGAATCACTTGAGCCCAGGAATTTGAGACCAGCCTGGGCAACATAAAGAGACTCCAATTCAAAAGATAAAAAACTGAGCTAAAGGGAGAGATAGACTGCAACACAATAATAGTAGGAAACTTCAATACCCCACTTCCATAAATGGACAGATCATCCAGACAGAAAAATCAACAAAGAAAGTTAAATCACACTCTACACCAAATGGAGCTAACAGACATTTATAGAACATTCCATCCAACAACACCAATATGTATTACCTCAACAGCCCATGGAACATTCTCCAACATAGATTATATGTTAGGCCACAAAATAAGTCTTAACAAATTTTTAAAAATCACAATCATGTCAAGTATCTTTTCTGACCACAATGGAATGAAACTAGACATCCAATTAGCCAGGCATGGTGGCGCATGCCTGTAGTCCCAGCTACTAGGGAGGCTGGGGCTGTAGGATTGCTTGAGCCCAGGAGTTGGAGGTTGCTGTGAGCTAGGCTGACACCATGGCGCTCTAGCCCAGGCAACAGAGTGAGACTCTGTCTCAAAAAAAGAAAAAAAAGAAAGAAAGAAATTAAATATAGAACAACAATCCCACAGTAGTATTTATCCAAAGGAAAGGAAATCAGTGTATCAAAGAGATACCTGCACTCTTCAGGAAAATACTGCAGAGAAAAAAAAGAGACGCCTCACCCCGATGTTTATTGCAGCACTATTCATAATAGCCAAAATATGGAATCAACCTAAGTGTCCATCAATGGATGAATGGATAAATCAAATGTAGTATATACACAATGGAGTATTATTCAGCCACAAAAAGAAATAAAATCCTGTCATTTGAAGCAACATGGATAAGCTTAGTGGACATTATGTTAATATGCCAGGCACAGAAAGATAAATGCCACATGATCTCACTCATGTGGAATCTAAAGAAGGTGATCTCCTAGAAGTAGAGAGCTGAACAGTGATTACCAGAAGGTAGGGTGGTCAGGGAAAAGGGGAGATGGGAGGTTGGTCTGTTGCAGGATGAGGAGGGCAAGCCTTCTCCTAATGACTGACCCAAAAACCGGGCGAGGGAGAAGATGAACGTTTATTCACCGGTGAGGCTCAGAGGACAGGGTCCAAATTCTGAGCCCCGAACAAAGAGTGTGACAGCCTTTTACACATGTTTAGGAAGGGTGAGGGGCACAGTTACAATGTTGTTATCTCTACTCCCAGTGGGGGCAGGGTCCTGCGCAGGCAGTGGTCAGGCATGTATGTCCGCCTTGAGTTCTTATCTTTTTGGTGTCAGCCTGCTCTTTCTAAGTTACAGAAGTCATAAAGTAAGTTAGCAGTTTTACAATCTAGATCCGTTAGTAGTTTTTACAACTTTACACCTTTTGTCCCTGGTACAAAGTTCCCACAGAATTTCTTCCGGTTTTACAGGGGCCGGGGACCCCTACCACAGGTCCACAGGCACAAAGTGATAGACGGGAGAATAAGTTCTGGTGTTCTATCGTACAGCAGAGTGACTACAGTTAACAATAATATAGTGTATGTTTTATAATAGCTACAAGAGAAGATTTTAAATGATCTCACCACAGAGAAATGACAAGTGTTTGAGGTGATGAATATACTAATTACAGTGTATGTGTAGCAAAACATCACACTGTACCCCATAAATATGTACAATTATTGTCAATTAAAAACCAACTAAAACTTTTAAAAATGTATTCTGCCTTTTATATTATTTTTTTAGGCTGTGGGTTTTATTTTTTTAACTTGAATCCTCTTGGAGTATTTGACGTGGTATATAGTAATTGCAAATACCCTTCCCCGTGGTCTTAGTTATCACACTTTAGGTTCTTACACTTACTCTGGTCTGTTGGCTACATGAGCAATTATGGCTTCGTAATGTACCTTACATCTAAGACAGCAAGTCTTCACATTGCCCATTCTCCTTTCCTCCTTTCAGGCCGCCTTTTGATCCTCTTACTCATTTACCTTTTTTACATGATTTTTTTTTTCCCCAGAGACAGGGTCTCACTCTGTCCCCCAGGCTGCACTACAGTGGCAAGATCACAGCTCACTGCAGCCTCAAACCCCTTGGCTCAAGTGATCCTTCTGCCTCAGCCTCCTAAGTAGCTGGGACTACAGGCACAGCCGCCACCACGCCTGGCTAATTTTTTTATTTTATTTTTTTGTAGAGACAGGGTCTCTCCAGACTGGTCTTGAACTCCTGGCCTCAAGCCATCCTCTCACCTCAGCCTCCCAAAGTGCTGGGATCATAGTCCCCACCCCTTCTCCACAATTCTATAACAAGTGCTCTCAGGTCTTCATCTGTGAAGTGGGGGAATGACACCAGCCTTGCTTTTTCTTCACGGTTTTTTTTTAAGTGTCAAACGAGACAACAGTGCGTATCCTGCCAGCCTCGTATTGTCCTCATGGATATTCGTCCAGATGCCATATAGGCCTCCTCCTCTGCTGTGGAGACTTTCTTCCACTCTGTCCCACAATTTCTCTTCTCTGACTTCCATCTTTCCATTCTTATTTTCACCACACACCTTTATATTGCTTCTAATATTCTCAAAGATTCGTAAGAAAGTGGGAGTTCTTAACATGCCCGCTGCATCTGCTGAACATGGTGCTGGCACATAGTTCTAAGAACATGACAAGGATCTAGAAGACAATGACAGTTCTAGAATTTCCAAGCAGTAGTGCTTCTAGGTGTCATCTATGTTAACAGATTACAACAGTTCACTGGACCATAATTATTTTGATTTCAGTTGAGATATATATATATATCCTAATTTCCAATTTTCTTAATTTCTACTCTTCTCTTAAATTTATCAATTTATCCATTTTGTTGCTTTTATTTTAAAAAACAATTTCTTGAATCATTCTTATTTCAATTCCTAGTTTACATATTTATTATTTTTACTGCTTATTTTTTTCTTTTGTTTGGATCGTTACACTGTTGGCTTTCCAAAATCTTGAGATTCTTACTCAATTATTTTGCATTTCTCTTTTTCCTTCTGATTAACATCAAGTAGGATCCTGATTCTAACATTGCCACTTAACAGTCAGATAACCCAGAAAAAAGTTACTTTATTTCTCTTAGTTTTAGTATCACACCCCAAATCTTCTCTATTGGATAATCCTCTCTACTGGATACATCTACTCTACTAGACTATTGTGAGGATTAAATGAGATATATTACAGCACACCTAAGACACAGAGTAAGCCCTCAGTAAACAGTAGCTACAACTTCTATTATCATCATTTTTATTATTAGAAACATTAAAATAAAAATTTCTGTAAGAATTGCTTTGGCCTAGTCTAAAGATTTTTCTATGAAACACTCCATGTTTGTATTATACCCTTCATTATATTAGTTTGGTTTCTGCTGTGCAGAGGTATGAGATATAGAATGCATAACCTCTACTTTTTGTATTTATTTAATCCCTTTGACCAAACACCTGATCAATGTTTCTATAAAATATTAATACACATATTTCTGAAGTTATCTAGTTTTTCTATTTAACTCCTGCCATAAGTGTGACTTATGTTTATTGCCTATGATACTGACACATACAGAGACAGGTCTTACTCTGCTTCAGACAGCTCCATACACTCAGTCACTAAACGCTCACAAGACACTGAGAGGAGCTCCATTATTTTCTCAGCTTCACAGGTGAAGAAACTGAGGCACAGAAAAGATAATTATCATACCCAAAGACATACAGATCGGAAGTGACAGAGCCAGGATTTCAACCAGGCACTCTGGCTGTAGAATGCGCTTAATCACTTTACTCCCCCACATTTCGTTTGGCTAAATTCCCAGCTCTATTATTAAACCTTAATCTACTTGCCCTATCATAGTCTGATAAGAGCATATTACCATTTGTCACCATAACTTTGTTTGTAGTTTCTACCATTATTTTCTATGTATTTGGGGGAACCACATAAATTTGAAGCCTTTTATTTAAGGTATTTATATTTTGGTATTAATATTTCTTTATCATTTATGCAAATGAAAAGCTTGACTGGTCCCTTTTATTTTAACATCTGCTTCATCAAAAAGTATCATTACCAGGCTGGACATGGTGGCTCATGCCTATAGTCCCAGCACTTTAGGAGGCCAAGGCCAGAGGATCCCTCAGGCCAGGAGTTTGAGGCTACAGCAAGCTATGATGAAGCCACTGCACTCCAGCCTGGGCAACCAGCCTGGGCAACAGGGCAAGATATTGTCACTAAAAAAAAAAAAAAAAAAAAAAAAGAAGCTTAATTACCTGTGTCTTTTTGTTTTCAATGTATTCTTTTCTTTTTTTTTTTTTTTGAGACAGAGTCTCACTCTACTGCCCAGGCTAGAATGCCGTGGCATGAGCCTAGCTCACAGCAACCTCAAACTCCTGGGTTCAAGTGATCCTCCCACCTCAGCCTTCCAAGTAGCTGGAACTACAGGCATGCACCACCATGCCCGGCTAATTTTTTCTATATATTTTTAGTTGGCCAATTAATTTCTTTCTATTTTTATTAGAGACGGGGTCTCACTCTTGCTCAGGCTGGTTTCAAACTCCTGACCTTGAGCAATCCACCAGCCTCTGCCTCCCAGAGTGCTAGGATTTTTAGGCGTGAGCCACTACACCCGCCCTCAATGTATTCTTTATAAGTACAATATATATTTTTGTTTTTAATACTTTACCAATGTATGTATGTGTAACTATCCTCTTTCCAAAAATAATTTTAAATCATTCACAATATTTCTTTTTTTTTTTAGACTTTAGAAATTTATTTTAGCTGGGAACAATTTTGATATTTGGGCTTATAAATTGAAAACATGATTCCTTATAAGATGGTTGAGATAGCCTTTAAATAATAAACAGTTAATTTTACATTATCTTACTGAATTATCATTTGGAATAGCAATTGTACATAAATTGCTATTATGTTTTAATACTTTTCTATGAATTAATGTTTTGTATTCCATGGCTATCCTTGATCCACTTATAAATAAAAGTGAACAGCCATCAAAAAAAAAAAAAAGAAAGAATTACAACCCAAATGCCAGCATCACCCTGATACCAAAGCCAGACAATGACATTACAAATAAAGAAAACCACAGAGCAATATCTCTCATGAATGCCAACACAAAAATCCTCAACAAAATATTACCAATCAAAACTCAACAGGACATGAAAAGAACTGTACCCCATGACCATGTGGGACTTATTTCTGGAATGCAATGATGCTGCAACATGAGACAGCAAATGCAATGCTCCACATTAACAGAATGAAGGAAAAAGCATTTGAAAAAAAAAATCAATACCCTATCATGACAAAATCACTCAGCAAACTGGGAATAGAATGAAACAACCTCAACATAAAGTGGCCATATATAAAAAACAGAAAATATAGGTTTAATAAACCAGTGGAGAAGCCCTTGAAGTAAAAAAAAACGGGCTAAATGTAAAATGAGGTATTTAAATATTAATTTAGTATACTAAGATGGGCATGATGAATCTAGACAGGGAGAATAATTATTACAATACAGCACTTGTTACAGAAAAAAAAACAGGAAAATTTAAACAAAACCCAAAAAATTATATTTAGAAAATTGAAACATACTGTAGAAAAGCAATGTATCTTATATACAAAGTATAGTCAATTTAATAGTATCTCTGCAATTAAGAGAGTAACTTAATTAAAATATATATACTCTCAAGATATCAAACAATTCCAATTTAAAACTGAAAAAAATTTAATTGACAAATGTATATTTTAATAGTTAAGAATTAAGTAAGATGAATCAGAAGTAAAAGGAATAACTACAGCTATCTTACCAAAATATAATGGAGTATGTGTAAGTTTTAGGGAAACTTGCTGAACCTACTATGTGTAGTAAAGAAGAAAAACTTGTAAAATATATATAAAACAATATGCATTTCCCCAATATAACCCTACCACATGCAGCAACATAAAACAAAGAACACTGAGTATCCTCAGAAATATGGAACTGATAATTAAACGAATAAAAACAAAATTCATTTATAATAGATGGAAATGTACAAGATGAAAGCAGTAGCTTAAATTATGGTGGACTTAAAAAACATAGAACTAATTTAGGCTGGGTATGGTGGGTGGCTCATGCCTGTAACACCAACACTTTGGGAGGCCAAGGCAGGACTGTTTGAGGCCAGGAGTTCAAGACCAGCCTGGGCAACATAGCAAAACCCTATCTCTATAAAAAAATACGAAAAATTAGTCGGGCATGGTGGCACACACATGTAGTCCCAGCTACTCAGGAAGCTGAGGCAGGGGGACCACTTGAGCCCAGGAGTTTGGGCTGCAAGTAAGCTACGACTGTACCACTGCACTACAACCTGGGCAATAGAGCAAGACCCTATCTCTTAAAAAAACCAAAAAACAAAAAACACAGGCCTTATTCAACTTCATGAGCTCCTTCAATAATATGCATCAAACTCATGTTCACTGTAGGAGAGTGAACAATGGAACACATTGGGGAAAAGAAATGTTGTGTGAACAATAGTCAATAACAGCCTCATGGAGATGAAGTTGTGAACTTCAACAATGTTCTCCTTAGGAGAAATTCCTACATCATTTATTGCTGGCTCAAAAAGGATGACCTTAGTATTAGTACACGTGATCAACATTGTCAAAGTGCCCCTGAAGGATGCTTTTCTGACACTACTCAAAAACCAGGATCTTATACTTTCTGAATATCATGGGACAAGCTTACCACTCTATTCAGTGACTTTAATGGGCAGGTCTGTATGTAGCAGAATGATATTGAAAAATATTGGTCAAAGTTTTATCCTTCAAGAATTTTCTGTTAACCAGTAAGCCCACTCCATGGAATAGTGCACAAGATGTTGTCCATAACCTGCGTTCACACTTTTGATCCATTTCCTCCTATGTGGGTTTCTCACTATTTTCGCTTGGCTCTCCACAGTCCATGGCTCTTTCCCTTGCTCCAATATAGAGATAATAGGTCAGGAAGAGAGATTCCCAGGGAGATCAGGTTCCTATAATTCTCTGACATCACATCCCTATACAAAGCTCTCTGCGCAGGGTCCAGGCATGTCCACTCCTCCTGAGAGAATTCTATGGCCACATCTTTGAATGTCAAAGGTCCCTGAGTAAGAGCCATTCCTGACTCCTTTTCTTTCCTCTTCCTCCTCTCCTGGGCTTCTTCCTCACATAACATGAGCCTGTAGAAGGCAATTTGGGGTGAAGGGGCTGCTGCGGATATTTTAAGGTCAGTAGAGATCCCCAGATGCCGGGAATGTCGAACCAAAGACTGTGAAGCCACGGTTTAATTTAGATAGAGGGAAACTCACACGCAGCAGTGTGACCTCTCCGGCGATCCGCTTCCGAGTGTGTCCATTCACAATATTTCTAACACAATCAGAGAGTGTTGTTTTCACAGAAGTTAGTGCACTGGCATTTGTTGCAATTAGTCTGCACTTACCGTGAATTCCCTCCTCCATTTTTATTCCCTTTCTTCATTTATATATTTTTAAATTGCATCTTATTTTTTTAGTAATATTTTAAAGATTCAATAACATCAACTATTATACTTGTCACACTTAGAAGAACATGTCTACTTACAAAAATACTAAATGTCTTTATTCTAATTTATGTTTGAAAATAATGAACAGTCAAAAGTGCAGATAGCCACTTTGGAGCCCTGAATGTGACAAAAGCACAGCATTTCTGTGTTTCTCTTCCACTTCCCATTTCTCCATTCTTCTCCCCACCTCAAGACCCCCTAAGGAAGGAATACTGCTCAGTATTCTGAAAAGCAATTTACTCTTTCTTTTTTCTTCTTGTCAGTTACATCTCACTTTCATTTAGTCAATTATTACAATTACTCATAGTTAACAATACAACAAAAACCCTTCTTCAATTCCTGTTCTCTTTTCAAAAGAACTTGCTAACAAGTTATAATTGTTTTTAGCTGTCTTGAAGCTCTCTGTCAAGTTAGGAAATCTGGTTTACAAATGTTTTCTATGTTTATGAATGTATTAAAGTCTTTTTACTTTAAGGTAACAGGGATAAAGAGGAAAAGAGAAAAACAAATTCTCAACTCAGCTAGGTAGCTGACCTCTAGGGCATCCCTTCATCTTTAAATATCTTAAAGATATTACACAGCCCTCCTCAGATTTTTATTATATATTACATATAAGTATATAATTTGCATTCTTTTGAATGATTGTCTCTCCTATAACCTATATTTGACTAAGGACTTTTTTTTTTTTTTTTTTTGAGACAGAGTCTCACTTTGTTGCCCTGGCTAGAGTGCCGTGGCGTCAGCCTAGCTCACAGCAACATCAAACTCCTGGGCTCAAGTGATCCTCCTGTTTCAGCCTCCTGAGTAGCTGGGACTACAGGCATGCACCACCATGCTCGGATAATTTTTTCTATATATATTTTTTTTAGTTGTCCAGCTAATTTCTTTCTATTTTTAGTAGAGACGGGTTCTCGCTCTTGCTCAGGATGGTCTCGAACTCCTGAGCTCAAATGATCCTCCGGCCTCGGCCTCCCGGAGTGCTAGGATTACAGATGTGAGCCACCGCGCTCAGCCTGTTTTTTTTATTTTTTAATCTGTCACCAGCATCACTGTTTCATGCCAATGACTCTATTTTTTTATATTCTAATGATGCTTTTATTTGCCCTACATCTGATACCTTGACAACACAGTCTTTTTTTCCCCTCACCCTGTTTTTCTGTGGATTTAGATCTTTATTAAGTCTTTTTAGAATACATTTTCCCATTCTCTGAATTATCTGATTCCTATCACTTTTTAATTTCATCTATTGTTGATTTTGTCCAAAGTTTCTTTCAGGTTCTTCTTGTAGGCTGATAAATCTTTTCTGAGCTACTTTTTTAAATATAATAATTTTTTTGTTTGTTTTACATTACTTTGCAGAATGTTCAATCAGTTTAATCAAACACAGAAGGTATCATGTATTGCTCCCCCATCTTTTCAGCTAGTGCCCACATGGGAATTTTTTTGCTTGTTTTTTTTAAAGCTATTTACAGTAAACAGGTCACTCACTATACATTAAAATTCCTCCTCTGAAGGTACAATGAAGGTCTCAATATTTTACTTTATTTTATGTGAAAGAATAGCCTTGTTCTTAAAACTCAACAAGGTTTAGAACAGGAGTAAAACCACCTGATAACATAAATTCATATTATCAGGGGCAAGTCCCTGGAATAACTGCCACACCCTCCAGTCGCCCTGCCTGCTGCTCCCTGGGCTTGCCCCTGGAGAACACCCAGGTGTCTCCCTTCTCTGATCCAGCTGGGAGGTTATGCATGAGGCAGAGAAGGAAAATAAAACACAGTCTCCCAGGTTTTTCATCACCAACAACTGGTTTTTAAAAAGACAGGTAGGAGAAAAGATAAGAAATGGATGCTGCTCATCGCTAGGCATTCTCCCTGATCATATTTCTTCTGATTCTTTACATAGCTTGTTTCCTTATCTTTTTTTTTTTTTTTTTGAGACAGAGTCTCACTGTGTTGCCTGGGCTAGAGTGCCGTGGCGTCAGCCTAGCTCACACTCCTGAGCTCAAGCCATCCTTCTGCCTCAGCCTCCCGAGTAGCTGGGACTACAGGCATGCGCCACCATGCCCAGATAATTTTTTCTATATATATTTAGTTGGCCAATTAATTTATTTCTATTATTAGTAGAGACGGGGTCTCGCTCTTGCTCAGGCTGGTTTTGAACTCCTGACCTTGAGCCATCCGCTCGCCTCGGCCTCCCGGAGTGCTAGGATGACAGGCGTGAGCCACCGCGCCCGGCCGACTAGGGATGGGTTTTACTAATAAATCAGAACACTTGTTTCAGAAAACACACCTGGGTGCCCCTGATAAAGGAGCATCTCCTGACAGTCCCTTCTTATGAGTCTCCTACTGGGGGTCAATTAGGAATGATAATCGCACCTCACAGTATTCTTGAAGTCTGCCCGGAGACTCACATACGCAAGACCGTGATGTTCCATATTGTGGAAATTATCCACTTGAAATGACTTTCCCATCATTTTGCTGGCCTACTTTTTGCGGCACTTTTTCTCCAGTTTTATCAGAGCCAAAGAAATGTTTCC
>CAUYRT010094214.1:0-22861 GCA_963574885.1 Lepilemur ruficaudatus | reverse complement strand
TGGACTGAAGGGTAAGAAGGGAGCTCCTCCCGTGGACAGCCAGGCTCCTGTTTACAGAAGTGGAACTGGCTTCCAAGCAAGCAGAAATAGCAAATAGTGGGTGCCTGAATAAAACCCACTTTGACTTCGGAATTCTGAGACTGTCTGATGGAAAATTCTTATATCAGATGAGTATTGATTTCATTTTTTCATACTTAATCTGATGAGCTTTCTTAGAATGCCAGATTTGAAGTAATAAGATCAGGGTTAAAAAATCCCATCTCTAATATCTATTACCTCTGCAACCTTGGACAAGCCTCTTAGCTACACAGAACCTTAGTTTCTCTTCCCAAAGTAAGATTAATGTCTGCCTCACATCATTGTCATGAGGCAAAAATAAAGTAGTATTTTGTGAACTATTTTACAAACTCTGAAGCTATACATTTGGGTTGTTTTAGAAATTATTATTAGTTTGAGATAACTTTTAGTTTTCTTCTACATTATGCTTTTCAACTGCAACGGGGAGTAAATGCATTTAAAGTAAAGCTCATAATATTTAGTTATTTCTGTTTTCCAACTTGTAAGCCCACACGAAAACCTCTCCACTGGATATAGAAACAATAGAATAGTTCTTATGAATGAAAACACTGCCCAGGAAGTTCCTATCCATGTTATATCCTAGTTAGCTTTGGAGCTCTTTGGGAAAGGATTCATGGATGATAGCCATACTTAAATGCTTTTAAAACTTGAAGGATATTTATGAGTTAGTGTATTTCGAAGTATGTAATGATATTTCATTTTTAAATGCTTGCTCCTCTTTTGGTAAGGTATATTTTGGCTGTGTGGGGGCAAGACCTGACTCTTCCTTAATCGTTTTTGTATTCCTCTATCATAAGCACTCTGTAAACACCATTGACCAAATTACTTTACATAAAGTTATAGGCACCATAAAACCACAGGGCTCTAGGACATATCAGATTGGACACAAATTGGGATGGGCTCAAATCTTTTAGGGAAATAAACTGCCTGGAACAATAGAATATCATCTGTGTAGCTTAGATCTGGCAGTTCATTAACATCAACTTCAGAGCCAGCACTGATTAGTACAACTTTATAATGAGGACATTGAGGGATGGGGAGTTCAGGTTGCTTGCCCAAGCCACACAGATAGTAAGGGGTAGAGTCAGGATTCGAACACAGGTGGTCTAGTCTAGCTTCACAGCCTGCACGTGAACCACGGTGTTGACGAACGCCCCAGCTTGTCTCTACAAACCAGATGCCAACAGATATGACATGTTCTAGAAATTCTAAATCCCCAAAAGGCTCCAATGCAATGTTTTGAGTTCCTTGAAAAATTCTAATAATATCTAATACCTAATATAAATGCATGCTTAGTAGAGAATTAAATCTCTAAGGTAGCGTGGATAAAGAAAAAAATTGTATTTGAAGAAAATCCTTTGCTCTTGACATCCAATTTTTCATACTTTACGAATCAGAGATATTAATAGTAAACAATTGCTTCACGTAAACCATTGTGAAATGACGTGACCCCCTTTCTGTATAGGTCTCTATTTTAATGAGGTTCGAATGTGGGATCACAAAATTGGCAGTAACTTGCTTTTCTCTCTGTGCATTAATAGCTAGATGATCCCTCTGTGCAGTCATCCCTCGGTACCCACGGAGGATTGGTTCCAGGACACCCCCCAACAATGGATACCCAAATCCACAGATTCTCAAATCCCTTATGTGAAATGGCATGGCACAGTCGGCCCTCTCTGTGTTCAAGCATTCCGCATCCATGGATACAGAGAGCCAACTGTACTGTATTAAAGAAAAGCAGAAAATTTTAGGGTGAAAAGGGGCCAGAAAATGTACATAGCCCTGTTCCTTAGTTGATGCAGGCACCGTTTCTCATACATCCTTAATAGACAGTTTCTGCCTAAACTTGTCACTGGAAAGCTGGCCCCTCCTTTGTGAAGCAGCCCCATGCTTGGAAGAGGTACAATTGATACTTTTGCTGTATATTGAAGTGAAATAAGCCTTACTAAAACTCCTACGTAGTTAATGCTGTCTTCAGAAATAACAAAGAATAAATCTGATCCCTTCTGCTGAAAAGGTTCTTTAAGACTGAAGGCAATTTGATATCTTCCCCTCACTGTATTCAACGTATCCACCTCCTTGCTGACATCACGGTGACGAGTGGGTTGTGGGCTGCACACTTCCCCATTCCCCAGCCTCAGGCAGGTCCACTTTGTCGATATTCTTGCTGAGCTACATTAGCATATTGCTAATTCTTACTGAGCTTTTCTTCATGAAAAATTCCCGCCTTTATCAATGGCCATGAGCCATGGCTCCTTTCTCAGCAGGGCTAGATTTTACATTTACGGTATTCTTTCCCATATAAAACAGTTTTATCAAGTTGTTTATCCAATAATCCTAGTCTAATTAAGACCTTTTTAAAACTTGGTTCACTCAGGATATCAGTGATCTTTCCCAACTGTGTGATGTGCTAATTTAAAAAGCTTACCTCTGCTGGGTGTGGTGGTGCATGCCCATAGTCCCAGTTGGGAGGCCCAGGTGGGAGGATCACTTGAGCCCAGGAGTTCAAAGCTGCAGTGAGCTATGATCACACCACTGCACTCCAGCCTAGGCGACAGAGCAAGACCCTGTCTCTAAAACAAATAAATGAATAAAATAGAATAAAATAAAATAAAAAGCTTACTTCGAAAACACCATACCTTTCAAATAGTCCTCCAAGTGAAGTTTTGAATAAGTTAGAACTCAGGGAGAAACTATAGCTTTCTACCAGAGACCTCTTAGGTTGGCAGCGTTCAAGATGATTGTTCAACTAGACCTTGTTTATCTATATTTTTCACAAGGATAAGATGAGGAGATAGTGGGGTTTCAGTAAACATCGTTGAATGAATGACTTTATCCAGTACTTCTTTTTTTTATCAGAAGCAAGAAACAAATGTTGAGCATGTAGCCAATGAGTGGATGTAAGTAAGGAAAATGCCAGCCTCCGTTTGCAAAAAGGAACATAATGTATATTTTAAAGAGATATTACAGACAAAGACCAGTATTACTTTGCAAAATCCAAGGATTTCTTTTTGCAACAATTCATGTTATGATAGAAAGCTGATCACTGCTTTTCCAAAAGAGTTATTGATCCTTCTGCTTTTTACTGGTCCTGAAAAATGTTTGTGTAAGTAGTGATGGTGTCCAAACTTTGAGCTGGAACAAGTAAAATAGCCCATGTTGCTATAAACAGCACGAACCCAGTTGACTTAAATCCTCTGCAGCATCCATAGAATCTGAGGATCTCTGCAATGAGATCTGGATTGAACAGACAGTGCTCATTTTTTTTTCTCTGCTCTATTTTTTCCTGTGAAGAGGGTTCGTAAATAATTGTGTAATGCCATTTAGGGCTACAACTGTCATGTTAGGGAATGCAGGTTGTATATTATCTCTACAAATGAATAACAGGAGTATCATAAGCCTATAGTTCTTTCCTACTTTGGCAGCTAAGGGCTTATTTTGTGTGCTATTGGTGCCAGAATTAGAGTTGAGGGAGGGAGAGAGAAAGGAAGGGAAGGAGGGAAGGGGAGATAGGAGGGGGAGGGAAAGAGAGAGGAAGGGGAATCAGACCAGGAGAAAACCTTAAACCTGGGCAGGCAGTATCAGAATTTATATCATGCCCAAGGACTTAGGATGGAACCAAATGTGTTTATTTCTCCCACTTTTGGTAGGTTGGTTAACACTGATGCCACCAATGGTGGGTCACACATGCAGACGCTGGAGAAACAACTATTGGCCTGGCTCTTCCCTCCCAGCAGGTGATTACTGATCTGTACAAGAATCCTCCCCGTAGACACAGGGGACGGTCACGATCATGAAGTTTTAGGAGAACTGCTCTTCAGCAAGATGCAGAAATGACAGGAAGCAGCATTTTCTTGAATCCAGCATTTCCTGCACATAAAATAATTCATCGGAAACCTTTTATGAAAAGGGTCAGTGGGGCCTTTGTAACTTTTTGTCTCACACTTTAGAACTTGAAAGAAATAAACACGGGTACTACACTTGAGAAGCAGACCATGTAGTTGAAGAGAAGACTCTAAATCACATGCCATTGTTAGAGGGTCAAGTATGGATCTTGAAATCTACCCAGGAGGAGAGGAGGAGGATCATTCCTCTGTCTACAACAGTGGGGTGGGAGAAAGATCAGAGGCTGGCCTGTGGCCTCCAGGGAACCCAAGAGAAACAAAAGGTTCTGATCTTCTGATTTCCAGACAGGATTCAGTTAAGTGCCCACAAAAGAGAAGCTGGGAAGCTGTCACTGCTGGAAGAAAATATGCATACACGGTGTTTGGTGCATTACTCCTTGATGGCTCTGAATTTGCTTGACTCCAAATTTGACAGATCTCATCTTGTCTAAGTCTCTGCTCAAAAAGCCTCTGAGTTTGCTGGCTACTACCAAGGCTTTCTTTGTCAGAATGCCCTTTTTTTCTTCTGCTTTTGAAGCTGTTTTGTTTGCTCTTCAGGTTTGTTTTCATTTTATTTCAGAACTATCATCCTAGAGAAGGAATGCACTTCATTATTCCTTTTGCTTTCACTCTGAACCTTTCTCATTTCTTGTTGTATTCTTTCTGGTCAATTTCCAAATGCCCCGAAGTGTTGGAAGTATTATGACACATGTAAGGGAGAAATAGAGGAAAAGTGGGGTTTTTTTTTCCCAGGGCTCAAACAAAGCAGAAAATTTCGTCTCTCATAGAATCTGACTGGAGGGCTCTATTCATAAAAGTTAGCTAGCTATACGGCATAAGCTAGCTATACGGCATCAGCAGACTCCCGGAAGGCTTCCAGAGCCTAATTGGTGTGTTGAATAGATGGAGCTGTCATCAGCTTGCTCTGTTCTGAGACCCCGCATCTGCCTCTCAATCCGAGTGGACCCCACCGCTTCTGACAATGGGGAAAGGATCATGCCCGTAACAACTCCCACCCTGTAAACATTGATTAAAAGTAGGGCTGATTCCTACTCACTTTGTGACCCATGCCTTGCACACAGTAGATGACCAGTAACTACCTTTAATGGCTGCCAGGGTGTCGGGTAGATAGGTTCTTATGCTCTAAACTTTTCTCACCTTTTAAATTTCTACTGGAAAGAATAATCCTTTCACGGTGTGGAAAGCATGGACTTCATTTGGATTTAATATGCTGGGGAGCTTGGGGAAGGCGTCTCTGAGAAGGTGACGTTAGCGTAGAACCTGGAGGAAGTGAGGGACCTGGTCCTGCAGTGTCTGGAGGCAGAAGGAGAATAATGCAGAGGCTTTAAAGCCGGAGTGTACTTTGCTGTCAGGACCCGAGGGAGTGAGAGGAAGCATGGCAGGAGAGGAGAGCAGGGCGGAAAAGCAGAGCGTGGAGAGCCTCGCAGGCTGTCGTTAGGACTTTGAGTTTTCTTCTGAGTGACATGGAGCCAAGTGGCATGATCTGGCTTTCCTTTTAAATGGATCATTTTGGCTGTTGTATGGAGAACAGACAGTAAGGGGATAAAGATAAAAGCAATGAGACCAGTTAGTTAGGAAGTCAGTGCAATAATCCAAGTGAGCAAAGGGAGTAACTTGGACCAGGTAGAGACAGGAAAGCGAGAAGATTTTAGAAGCAGATTTAATGGGCTTTGCTGCTGGATTGAATGCAGAAGGAAGGTAAGAGAAAGGACGGCTCCAGCATTTTGAGACTGAGCAGCTGGGAGAAGGGGGCTGCCATTTGCTGAGATAAGAAAGCTATATTATAGGGAAGGTGAGGTAACCAGGAGCTTGGTTGGGGACATTTAATTTAAGATTAAACGTAACAGTAGAGGTGTCAGGTAGGCAGCTGGATGTCCAAGTCTGGGGTTTAGGGGAGAAGTCTGTGCTGGAGATAGAAATTTAGGAGTCAAGGCTGGATAAGCCCACCTAGTATAGCCAAGAAGGATTGGAGAAGGATTGAGGATTGATGCTCCAGGGATGGTCAGGTAACAGGAACCAGCAAAAGAAGTTATGAAATGGAAGGAGTGAACAAAGGTGTCAGATAGGTTAAGGAAAATGAGAAGTTGTTTCTGTTTCAGGAGGGTGGGCTCAGGTGAGGACAGGAAAAGAGAAAGAGGACACACACTTCAGGGAGCTTTGCTTAAAGAACAGAAATTGAGCTGGAGATTGAGGATGATGTTGCATCAAGGAAAGTTTGCTTTTAGTGGAAGATGTTATAGCACTTTTCAAGAATGCTCCAATAAAGAGAGCAAAACAGATGATGAAGAAGAAAGAATTTATTGTAAACTATGGGTTATTACCAATCGAACAGAAGAGAAGTCCGTTATTGGGAGGAAAACTTTGGAAATTAGTAATATCCTTTTTATTTTGCGATCAGATTTGAATGCAATTTTGTCGTGTTTTCTAAACTGCAGTCATGGTACTCTGTGGTACAAGATGGTAACAAGAACGAGATGTGTGTTATATATTAAGAAAACAGTTCCAGAGTCAAGGGAGAGGTCTGAAGTAAAGGTAAAATGATACACCTTCAAATGCGCGTTGACTTCATCATCAAAGAAGTAAACGTTAAATAATTGAAAATATCTCAGTTGTAAGTCTACTCTGTCTTTACATAACCCCCATGTGTTTGGATTTCATAGTGATTCAGGTTCAGAAAAACCAAATTAGCCTCTGCAGTGGATGACAAATTGAGAGAGAATGAATAAGCAAATGCAATTGCAAAGGGGTGAAGAACATTCTTTTACAGAATTGTTTCCAAGCTCTCTGCAAGCGGCCCTTTGGCATATAGGTGCGCTAATGACAAATGCTCCTTCTCTCTCCAGCAAAGTTGGCAGCCCGTTTGCAGGCTTTATCAGGAAAGTGAGGACTTTTCTAGCAAGAAGTCTTCAAGATTAATTTCTGGTGCATTTTACCAGAAGTGTGTTGGCAGCGACATAGTTTACTCAAGGCACAGTGGCACCGATAAAGCAGATCTATTACAAATGATCACAAATAACAATAGTGACTAATGTTTGTATAGTAGTGCTTCGCCATTTACCAAGAACCTTTGGATACATTACATGATTCCATTCATATAGAAAATATGTTTGAGGTCCGTCTGTGTTCCAGGCCCTAGAAATTTAGCTGTGAAAGAGTTTCCTCTCTCAGGAAGCTTGACGTGAGCTGCGCAGCAACCTGGTGAAATAAGTAGGGCAGATACTATTATTCTTCTTCTTTATAGATGAAGACATTCTAACGCTTAATTAAAACTTAGATTTAAATCACTACTTTTCCAGGAATTTTGGCCCTGGATGAAATTTTATCCCTGCTATTCTATTTTCCTCCTCAGAACTTTTCAAGACTCAGTATTTCAATACATGTTGTACTCCAACATGTGGTCTTCGTAAATATAATGAATTTCTGCAGTGGAAACTCCCTTGCATTTAAAAAATTCTTTCCAGCATCCAGTCTATACTCCTGTAGCTAAGAGAAGAGCCATTTCATATTATAAATACACCATTTATAGCTGGCCCACCTTAAGTTGCTACTCTATGAACCTGATGAGTTATTTACTGCCAATAGAATTACTATGATATCTGGAATGTATCAGCTTAAAAAAAAAACTCTATAACTAAAACACAGTTAACTGCCTTTATTTTGAACTCTGTTTTAAAATTCTGACTTTTTACCATTTGCACTGACTCACACAATTACAGTCATGCTTTGCTTAATGATGAAGATACATTCTGAGAAATGTGTCATCATGCAATTTCATCTTTGTGTGAACATCACACAGTGTACTTACAGAAATCTAGATGGTATAGCCTACCACACACTTAGGCTATATGGTGTAGCCTATTGCTCCCAGGCTACAAACCTGTATGGCATGTTACTGTACTGAATACTGTAGGCAGTCAGAACACGATGGTAAGTATTTTCCTATCTATGCATACCTAAACATAGAAAAGCTACAGTAAAAATACTGGATTATTATCTTACGGGACCACCATGATGTATTCAGTCTGTTCTTGACTGAAATGTCATTATGCAGTACATAACTATGTTAGAAATTATAGAGGTTTTACCTTTTTTTAGTTTAAAACATAACTTATAAATGGAAAATATTTATTGTAACTTCTGTAAGAATGTGTATAAGCCATGTATGAACTCTCTGCAGTGTATATGGCTTCAGTTGGGTTCTTTTTTCTTCATTGAGGAAATTTTTAAATGAATTTTTTAAAACAAAACAAATATGGCACAAGATCCTCCGTTCCCTCAACTCTGGTAATTTTGTGTGACTGTTGGAAGATATTTGTGTCATAGCAGGCTAAGTGGGAGTTTTCTTGCAGGATCTAAGCACTGCACACTCTAAGGCACTCACGGGCACCCAGGAGAGCCTAGGTCGGGGCTCCTGCTGCACAGAGGACATAGGAGGCCACGTTAGCGTTAGCTGAAAAGCAGTGACAACTATCAAAGAGAATTCAGCACAGCCAGACGAGAAAGAGGCTCTCGTCCTTTTCCCAGACCTTCTTTCCCAACTAAGCACATGAAGGAGGTAGAGGTTGGGGTGGGGAACATCTGAGATGGACCATGCCACCCCACCCTCCCTTCTCCTAGGAAAAGACAAAATACCAGCCAAGTTTCTCTAACCCGTCTCAGATTCCTTAAGCTCCAAGACTGGTGCATCATGAGGGTAGGAAAAGTTTGAATCAGACGTGAGATTGATTTTATACAAAATGGATTCTTTGTGACTGAAAGTGACCAAGAAGTTATGCAGTCTGTCCAACATGTGAAGTGGCCTGGTGCCCATCGGGTGGGGGGAGACTGGGCATGGCCTACTTGGGAGTAATGATTGGAAAACAGTAAAATTTTTAGGTGTTTGAACCCCTGTAGAATTGTTCCATGAACTGGGTGCATTTAAGTACACTTGTTCTGGGATCAGTAAAACAAGGTCCACGTGACTGGAGCTGCCCTCCGCCTTCCAGTGACGTCAGTACTAGGCTCACACGCCTTCCTTGCCATCCCAGCAGGCTGACACCTTGTGCCACTCCTGTGTGGCCTGAGCAAGCCACTTAACCTCTCTGAAAGTCTCTGTCTTCATCTGCCCGATGACAGTGGTCCCTGGGTTATTACTAACAGTAGAAAGTTGTAGAAGATGTGGTTTGTGTAAAAGAATTAACTCAGGACCGTGGATGAGAGTGCCAAACAGGTCAGGGGTACCGTGGAAGTACATTTGGCTCCAGTTAAGATGGTAATCCAACTAAGGCATGGAGTTGGTGTGTTCGAATCAGATGACAGCTATCGGAGACAAGGGGTGGGGGTTAATGGGCCCAAGACTTAACTTACTAGAGAGTTAATTTTTGAGAGGAAGATCCTCCCCCTGTGGATAAAGTAGCATGAAGATTATTAGAGAGGAGACTGAGAATAGCAGAGCTGCTCAAAATTGGAGGTAGTCAGCGGTGACTTTGGTCAGACCCTGGGGACCTAACCTCCTTAACACACTGCCAGTTTCCTGACAGTCTGTCCCCAGCAAGCCATCCAGATGACAGCAGGGATGGAAAGCAAGGGCAGGTGTGTGTGGAGATGCTGTTGTACCTAGATAGAGAGATGTTCAATTTCTGGTGAGCATTCCTGGGAGGGTGGAGTGGGGAAACTTTTTCCTGGGGATAAGCTTTCTTTTCCATGACGTGTTTGCTGATGAGACCGTTCTTCGCTGGGTTTCTAAACCATGTCATAGTTATGTGCTTATCTCCTCCCTGCGATGATCTTTGTACGCTCTAGCTTATGGACTCTGGGGATGCTCAGAGTGCTTGCTGAATGAGTTCAGGCACTCTGCCATTTTCTGTGATTCAATTTCACGGTGTCTGTAGAACAATGACATGCAGGAAAAGAACTCTGCAAAGGTCAGGCCAAGTCCGTTTATTTGGTGGTTTATGCTGTTACTCCTGGGAGGGGTTGCTGGTTAGTGCGGTGTTTCGTTCTGAGCAGACATAATTGCCGTAGGTTGTTAATGATGCGTGGTGGAGGGCCAGAATTATGGAGCTGATTGATTAAACTCACAGATGCTGTTCCCAGAAACTGAGCTTCCCTGAGCCCAACCTTTCCCTGCTCCAGCCTCCTTTCTGCCTCCTCTACCACCATTCCAGGAAGAGGTGCTGGGTAGCAAATCCACACTTCTTTTGTTACCTACAGAGGGTTGCCCCTGAGAACTCTGGAGGCATAAGTATCTTCCTGGTTTATCAAATGGAGCAATGACTAAATAAGAAATGTCATTTTATTGCACTGTTTGCTCTTGGTCATTGAAGATAAGAAAATTAAAAAATTTGACCTATGTTAAAGGTTTTTTTTTCCCACCTTTCTTGAAGTTAACGAAAATATTTATCCTCTGAAAGTACTGACATGAAGAGGGAAGGTATTTCCATTGTTTTTGGCAAATGTAAAACACAGTTTGCTTTTTCCAGGGCATGAATTTATTGGTAATGTCCCTTGCTGTAACACTAATGCATAAATGATCTTTTTTATTCCAGCCAACCCAAAATGTTTTTAAGCAAAATGAATGACTCGGAAGTCAATTATTAAGCCTTGGGCATCCTAAAAGGTTTTTTGAGGTTTTTTTTTTTTTAAAAAAAATGTGATTCTTTGCATTTTATTATTTTCCTCTTTCCTTTCCTGGATGCTACCTTGGTAGCTGCCATGTTTTAAATATTGACAAGATGAGATAGTTTTCTGTTTATATCAGCAGTCGTCTGTCTGTGAAATATGGACCAATCAGAATGCTGGATTTCCTTTCTCAGCGATCCATCAGGTTCATAATGTAAGGTTACAAATGGTTATTTTCTCCTCCTGAATTTGCGCTTTGTGATGTGTTGCAAAGTGTTGTCAACAGCTATAGGTACTGTGTCCTGGCAATGCAGAAATTTGTAATGTCTCTTGATTCCTGAGATTCTTTGTCTATTATACTTCATTTACTGTGCGTCGTGACTAAGTTGATGTGCAAACATTGTTTTAAAATGAAAAACATATTTGGCTTTAAAGTCTACAGTTAAGATCTGTCCCATGTGAGTTTTGGTTTTCATTCCAGGCATCTGTGTTAACTTGCTTTTACAGGAAAAAGGAAAAGGGTAAATTGATATCGATATACATAAAATAACATGTACATATCAGTGTTGTTCTGCCCCATTTTGTACTTCTTCATGTCCATGGGCTAGTCGACCTTTTGTGTCTGATGGTTCTCAAAGATTCATGTGCTTTACTTGTGAGAAATACTTGAGTATGATTTGCATGATATTCTGTATACATTTTATGCAAATGTGGGAGGAAGCTAAGCGGGAGAGGCTCTGTTACAGCTCTAAAGTGGTTCTCAGCCTTTTTCCATTTGACAATACTGAATTGATCTTTGGAATGTGTGTGAAATTGTGACCCATTTTACTCTGAGCTGCTTAATACTCAAATGTTCACATTTCACTTTTGCATATTTTAGCAAAAATCCTTTTCATTTGGAAAGTAAACAAAAATGTTTGGGTTTCTTATGTCTTGTATTTTAAAAGACAATTCTATTTTCACATCCTGTTAAATTTTCCCCATCGGATAGCCTGCTGTCTGAGAGGTTGAGACGTCTGGTTGAGAATCACTGAGCAGAATTCTCGGGGTGGCATGTGAAGGGATGTCTCATGGGCATTGCGGTGAAGTGCCTTTGGGGGTGATGCTGCATCAGGCACATCCGTCCTCCTATGCATGGGACTTTTGGCACTGAGGACTGTGGTGTCTATACGTTGCCTGGTGCTGGTGCTCACATGGTCTAGCAGTTCCTCCTGAACCCATAAATGCTAACCAAAGCTTCTATGTGTTCAGAAGTGGCCATCTCTGCTCTTTATCATCAAAAGGAAAAAATTCAGAAAACCAACTGCCTTTGACCATACTAGCATTCTTTATTCTGGAAGATTCTTTAAAAGAGCAACTGCAGCATCCTGCTTTCAGATGTGTGCGAGAGTTTGTAGGAGGCCCTTTCTTTACATTCACACCCAAATGTATGTATACATATTTATAAACACACAGCTGTATGTAGCATTCTTCAAAGCCTTAGAGGTTTCCAAGTGTAAATGTTATCACATATGTTTGGGTAGCCCATCTCTGAAATTTGTCAGAATTATTGAAAATAAAACCTTAAAGTGGCCAGGCGCGGTGGCTCACGCCTGTAATCCTAGCACTCTGGGAGGCCAAGGCGGGTGGATAGCTCAAGGTCAGAAGTTCAAGACCAGCCTGAGCAAGAGGGAGACCCCGTCTCTACTATAAATAGAAAGAAATTAATTGAACAACTAAAAATATATGTAAAAAATTAGCCAGGCATGGTGGCGCATGCCTGTAGTCCCAGCTACTTGGGAGGCTGAGGCAGAAGGATTGCTTGAGCCCAGGAGTCTGAGGTTGCTGTGAGCTAGGCTGATGCCATGGCACTCTACCCCCTGGGAAAGAGTTTGAGACTAGCTCTAAAAAAAAAAAACAAAAAAAACCATAAAGTAACAGTTGTCGTTGAATACCATTTTAGTTTTTGTTAAGTGTTCTGAAGAAATAGGGAATAATGTTTGTTAATATTCATATCTAAATTTACAAGCAGGTGGGTAGGAGAAGTTCCTAGTAGAAAAGATTTAAAAGCTTCTATTTAAAAAATCAATTAAATCCTAATTTTAAAAAAATTTTAAAAGAATAATACAAGGCTTAGAAAATACCATGCCTTTTTTTTAAGGTTAGAAAGCTAAGACATATTCACGGCTTCTAATTATTTACTGACATCCTTGGGAAACTTTCTTCTCAAGAAGAAAATAAGAACATAGAGAATGTTTTTCTCTTTTTATCCTCAGAGCATATAGAATATATAATATTCAGCTTCCCGATGGGGGAGAGACAGTACATGGTGTGATCTATTTTAGAGTTTGCCTTAGGTGTCTTGTGCCTATGACCTAAAAACTTGCAGCAATTTGCCACCTTTTGAAATAATGCAAAGTTGAAAAGCTGCATTTTGGAATCGGCCATCCAGTTGAGATTTTGTGAATTTCTTTTATGTTTTATAGCTAAATTAAGTTAATGGTTTTAGATTTTTCAGCTGGTGGTATAATAGAATGCTTAATTTAATTACATTATATGAGATGTGGCCCAATTATAGCCCTTTAAACTCAGCCAGATTTATGAATTTGTAGTTGGCAGTTGCTAAATACCTGTTAAGTAAAATCAACTCTCCATTTAAAATTCTAACCTCAAATTATGTTTTTCTTTTATGTTAGAAGGTTAGTTTTTATTTGCGTTTGAAGAGATAGTGAATGATACAGATTTTCATTTGTTTAATTGATGTCCTTTAGTGTGTTTATAAAAACCTGAAAACCTTAAGGCATACATATAAAAAATAATAAATACCAAATAAGTGAGGTTTTTAAGCCATGACAAAATTCTTGAGATATTAAGATTATTCAAATACATGAACCTAAAGGAAAGATTTTCTGTAAGTATTTAAAGCACTAAAGAAATAGCCTGAAAACATTTATTAGGAGTATCTTGAATCATTTTAATTTCTCACTGTCAGTAATAGTTTAAAATAGGACAGAATTCTATACTAAACTTTTCCTACTACATCTAATTAAATATTATTGTATCATTGTTACCTATGTTTAGATCTACTTTTCATTAAAGATAAGCTTTTATTATGGCTAGGCTTGGTGGCTCACGGCCATAATCCCAGCACTCTGGGAGGCTGAGGTGGGAGGATTGCTTGAGGCCAGGAATTTGAGACCAACCTGGGCAACATAGCAAGACCCCCATCTCTACAAAAAATAAAAAATAAATTAGCCAGGTGTGGTGGTATGCACCTATAGTCTCAGCTACTCAGGAGGCTCAAGTGGGAGGATCACTTGAGCCCAGGAGTTCAAGGCTGCAGGGAGCTATGATCAGGCCACCGCACTCCAGTCTGAGTGAAAGAATGGGACCCTGTCTCTTAAAAAAAAAAAAAAAAAAAAAAGGTAAGCTTTGATTATAAACCATGAACTGTTACTGAGGTAAATCTTCTTAGGTCTGTTAGATTGTTATTTAATATTTAATAGGCATTTTTTAAAAGTGGGAAATTATTAAATTTAATTAAAAATTTTTGCCTAAGGAAATACACGTATTATGTAGACATGAATGTATTATTAAACAAGACCTAAAACTGCACTTCAGCATTCAAAATTATTTTATGTATGAGGCAAAAATATTAATTTATTTTTTGGCCTCTTCTGCCACTGCATTTAGTAACTACTCTACCTAATTCCTCCATAGCTCATTCCTGCTGTAATTCAGCCTCCAGGAGGGTTGAGACCTAAGGCACCCTTGTTCTCTGAACTCTTTTGTTTTTACTGGCAGTCAACCAGGTAAAGCTGAATCGTAGCCAAGGGCCAAGGTCATACCTGTTCTTTACAGTAGTGTCATGTTAAGTCCAGTTGTTGGAGTCCATCCATTCCCATTAAATTAATTCCAAAGTGAAGTACCAGCATCTACTGATTGTCTTCTAAATATTATTAGAACTAAGGTTAAAAAAAGAGAGAGAGCGAGAAGAAATTGATGAATTTCCAAGAAGAAAAGAAATTTATTTATTTTTTTTTATAAATTCAATCTTAAGAACATTTTTCCCTCTGTTTGAAAACAAATTTCTGGAAATAGCACTAAATATGACAAAACTCAGTGTCTCTTTCCAGAAAAGTAGATTCAGTCCCTATCGAAAATTTTAAAATATTTGGACTGGAGCAATGCTTCAAGGCCACAAAGAAAACGAAGTAAGGATTATCTTTCTCTTCCTTATAATTATCACCTTCCATAGCACCCAAGGGAGGTCCTATCAAATCACTCTGGATTCAAAGCAGGCGCTTAGTGATTTCTGGACAAAGTGAAACCATAGGAGAGCAGATGATGGTGCTGTCTAAACAGTTAAATGGATGTGCCACGAATTTCTTTAAGTGTTGATCAAATAAGAGATCTCAATGATTTCCAGACTGAGGTTGTATGTGCTGGGGCTTGTTATTCCCTAAATGGCTGCTACAACTTATGCAGATGATGTAAATATTGGGATCAGCATTTGGCTGTAATTCTGGCTTTAAAGTGTATGGAACTCACATTAAAATTTAATTATAAAAGTGTGTGAGTTAATTGAACAGTTAGAGAACGAGTTTGCCTATGATTTGCATGCTTAATGTACTAACACGTGAAAACGTCCCCATAACCCCAGCTTTTACCCCACCTGTGCCCCAGCCCCCAGCCCTATTCCCCGCCCTGTCCTGCAACCCATGGCACCCCCAGCTCATGCCATGTCCAGACTCTCTTGAAAACTGCCTGTTGAGCTTGGCCAAGGCACACCTCTGCTAAACGATAGTAGGGCTAACATGAAGATCCGATGCTTGTTTTGCCTTGTCACATCAGCAGACACTGGATTGAAGGATCTTTTGAAGTCAACCAGATCCTCCTTTTGTATCATTCCACGGAGTTGCGTGCCAACTTGTTGTTCCGTTAACAGTGTTACCTGTGACTTAAATGTACAATACCTGTTTGCTATGTTGTTGTTGCTTTATTGAGGGAGGGGTGAAGGGGGAGGAGGGAGAAGTTTAATGGGGGAGATTAGAAGACGATTTGCTAGACTTGGGTAGAACTTTTATTTAAGAACCCATAGCTGCATGTTTCCAGAATTTAAAGCTATTGTCACATATTAAAGGTTACGACACTGCATGTCAAGATAATATTGAAATTCACATATCCCACATTTTGAATTTTATACTAGTTTTTTGAGAGCAAATCATAGCCAGTTGAAATAAATAGTGGAGAGGTAACAAAGGTCCAGACATTTGAGAGAGAAGGAAAAGAAACAATGAAAATACGAAGCCAGAGAAAAACTTAATCCTAAAATTAATTGCAGTCAGTTATTGCTTTTACAAAATAAAAATTCTTATAAAAATAAAGAGAATAACTCAGGAATGGGTCTTAAAACAGACAAAAATGCTAAAAATATTACAGGCAAAGTCTTAACAATAGCAACAAGCAGGGAATAGGGGATCAAGCAACATACAAGTAAGCTAGCAACTAGAGCAAAACTAGCATGGGTCATAGCTCAGAACAGGGCGTGAGGCAAGAGCCAGAGCAGTTCCTACTGTCATTCACTACAGTGAGAATCTAAGAAGCAGCATGATGCTAACTTTGCTCTTCCTGCAATGGGAAGAGACCCATCGCGAGGAGAAAAGCTTCAGGCTGTCTACTGCTATGAAAAACCCTGTGCATTACTGAAGTCCTCTAGACGGGACTTTCTACTATTGGCAGCTGCCTCCTACTGCACCTAACGTAAGTCCAAACTGCACAGAGAACATTGGAATGCTCCTCTTCGTCCCCAGCACACACGGCTTATTTAAACCCTTCCTGGAGAACTACGGTTTTTAACCTTTTGGGATTTCTAAATCCTTTCAAAGAATTTAATGAAAATCTATGGACTCCCTTTCCCTTCCAAAACATACACCTACATCCAAACTTTTGCCTTCTTGTCCTAGACTCCTTGAAAATCCTTTTAAGAAATCCTACAGTATGTCAACCTATTTGCTAGTACTGCTATGGGGCTTGTTCTCCAACCAAGATTTTATTAGGTTTTGGAGTTCATGAGACCATTTTCTACTCCTTCAACTCCTGAAAAGTGATTTCTCATACTTCCATATAAGACTAGCCAAATCTGGGTTAGAAAAGAGCAGCTTTGGAAATCTGCCTGTTATCTAGTTTTAGTTATGTCCATTTGAGAACTAAGAACTGAATTTTGAAAATTCAGAATCTTTACCAGGGAAAAGGGTAAGAACTATCCCATGTGTAATATGTAAACCAGAGTAGAGCCCAGAAAAGACCTGCTGACACAGGCCTTTGACTTTATAGACACTCACACTTTATAGTGATAAAACAAGTTGAGGCTAACCTCATGGAAAGTGATAAATGATGGGATGTCCTTCTATTTTAGATCTGTGAATATAATACACGATCATAGGTGAATGTGCTTGTATTTATGAGTCAGAATTCCCAAGTACATGCATATGCTCATGTGATCAAACTTGGCATTCAAATGTTTAGTCTTCATGGGTGCTTTAGGTTGTCTGAGGAAGGTAGCTGAATACATCCAAGACAGTCACAGTGGCATTGAATCAATACAATTGAATTCAGATGAGAAAAATGGTTGTCACCCATTAGTAAATTTTTCTTTCAAAATTTTGTTTAGTATCATACTTAAAAGCACCATTTTCCCAGAAATTTAAATTATGCAAAGTGCATGGTACATGTCATATTTGGGAACTGAAATTTATACAACTATGTATTCTGAATGGAAAAGCAATTCAAACTAAAAATTTCAGTCAACTTTAAAAAAATTCTTTTAAAGATTTTGTGTTCTCTGTAGTAACGGGAAATTATGAATTAGTAAATCATTTATTAATATCTTTATGTTTTATTTTAAAATTACCTAGCTTAGGGTGTCATTCTAAGCATGGAATAGTTGAACTTCTTCACCACCTCAAAAATTAACTCAGCTTTGGGAAATCTGATGCTAGTACATTTAAAAACATAATAACCAGTAAAAGTATTTATATATATAAAATACATTCAAATGCATTTGCGTAGTTACAGCACACATGTGTAAGTTGAACTCAGGGTAGATACAGGGAATGAACTTGCCTTCTGCTCATATTGCCGCTAGAATAAATGTCACTTTCAGACAGGAGACTGGGGAGAGCCTTCTATTACCTTGCGACCTCCAAATGAAGCCACAGCCTCAACTCCAGTACAGTACTGGCAGCATCACCCCGAAAAGCTCATCTTCCAATCGTGTGATTACAAAGCTTTTGTAAGTTACCCTGAATTCAGTATTTGAGTACAAGTGGGGATGGAGGATGTGTTTTGGGTTTGTTTACGTTTATATTGAAAACATACCAAAATGTCCTTCCCTGAAATTCCTGAAGTGTGTTGCCCTCCACTTTCCCTTTCCTTCCGAGAGCAAGTTCAAATAACCAGAGCTTTAAATTGCATTTAATCTTATAAGCTTAAGGTCTGTTTTGCCTTATTCTTATATAGTTGTGTATTTTAAAAGATGTGTGATAAAGCATGATCTTAAAATGGAAATGAGGGTAAATTAGCGCAGTATATACATCTCCACTCATTCACCAAACATCAGGTCTCAAAACATTGGGTCTACCACTCTCTATAAATACCAGATTCTTTTCATTGTCATCTGTAGGATTATCCTGGTTTGCATTTTTTGTTGTTTTCGAGGGGAGAGCGACTAGTTATACTTAGGTGAGAATTATGAATAATATGAACAGGTGAATGTTCAAAATCTACCGTGGGCTTTGGGTCAGGTGGTGGTTGTCATGACTACGGCAGAAAAAGTGGTTGAACCCTCAGCAACTCATTGAAACTGCCTCTCTTGAAAAGAAATGTCTCAATTAGGGGGAACTTTCCTAATAACTTAAAAGATAAGGATTTCACCAAAACCTAGTAAGTGTCACCTTCATTTGATTAAGATGTGGGCATTGTGGTTATCTCAATAACCACACCTAGGCTTTTTAAAATTTTTTTATTTTGTGCTTTCAGCTCCTTTTACTGTTTCCTTATCTTGCAGCATTGGCTTTATTTCAATACTATTGCCCAAAAACTGTAGGGTTGAAATGCTTCCTTCCTCCAAACCTCAAACCCCAAATCCCTGAGCCTTTGTGAACATGCCTCTCTTCAAGGCCCCGATCACGCCTCTGCTGTTGCGCCTTTTCTGATCCAATCTTTTTAATTTGCAGATATTTTAAGGAAATGAATATTAACATGAATGTATAACTATTTAAACTCCTCAGAAAAGCTACTCAGCTGTTGCTAAAAAATTTTAGTTTAAATAAACATGAATATTAGGACCTTTTCCCCTAAGATATATATGCTGAAGATAATTTGATCCATAAGTTAAACTAAGTTGAGATTTATGGAATTAACTCACCCATAGTAAGAATACACATCAATAAAAGTAAATATTTTTTTGACAGTATAAGTTTTTGATGTTAATTTTGTTATAAAAGTATCTCAAAACATCATTACAACAGTGTGATAAATAATATACAAATGATCTCTTAAAATACCATGAGTAGGGAGCCAGCTTCCCCAAAAATGTTATTGTTAATGTCAATATCTTGCTTTCTTATAATGATTTTGTAAAACCTGATAAATACTGTCAGCAATTTTTTCTAATAATAAACATCTAATAGTGCTATTTTAAAAAAAAATGGGCATGCTCTGCAAGTCCTCCCTGGACCGAGACTGGTGATGCCCACTGCCACTTCCACAGAGTCCCAGGATGTTTGCCAGTCACGTCAGGGAGTGTCCTTCGAATCTCTTCTAAAATAATTATTTTAATTCACTCTTTTAAAAGATGTATAGAGCTTTTTTATGGAAAGGCAATTAGGGAGGGGAAAAATGACAAAGCAAAGATACCCTATTGAAGCTTCAAAAGGTTGAAGAGGAGTCAATTGACAGAAAGGCAAAACAGACGTGTGCCCCCAGCCGGAAGCTGGAGTGTAAGCGTCGTTTTATTGCAGGTTGGTACAGTACTGGATCTGATCTGACAGCAAAGCGGTGGGTAATTCCTGAGAGGAGACTTTCTCATCCTTCTTGAGTCTCCGTCCTAATCTCCAAGTGTCACTTTGCACCAGGGACTCAGCTCTCTCCCCTGAGAAACAACTGAGAATGACACTTTCCCATCCCCTTCTCAGGTGGATCAACCACAGGGCACGCAGCTGTGAACGAAAATGGTCCAAAACCGCATCTCCGCCTAAGAACAGCCTAACGTTAATTACCTATGCAGCAGAATAAGCCCAAATGGGGGACATGTTGCTTAGCTTCTCAGCTGTCTCATACAACCCTGTAATTACATAGATAGTAGTGTGATTTATTTTTGCAGACATTGCTGCCTCAAAAAAGGGGAAAACATTTTTAGATGCCCCCATTTTGCAGTTAAATATGATTTGAAAGATGGCATCTTTAGAAGATGCTGCAGTTTGATTATAAAGAGCAATTACAGCCCCCAGAACTTATGGTTAATTCTGCTGCATTCTCCCCATGAATGCATTTATTTGTTAGGATTAGTTACTGTTAGTTTTCAAAAGTTATGCAACAACTTACAGCCAGGAAACCTACAAGTAATACTTCCACAGTTTGTTTTAAAATCATTACTCATACTCTCTTTGTCATAAATCATTGAATTTTTTTTTTTTTTTTTTGTATTTTAGTATTTAGGTTCTATGCTGATAAAAGAGCTTAGGGGAACAGAATCAACCCAAGATGCTTGTGCAAAAATGCGGGTAAGTTTACCAAACTATTTTCTTTCTAGTAGCTGAAATACTAAATACTGGGTATGGATACAAATTGCCACCTTTCAAATTACTATTTTCTTCATCTGTTGGTCTGCTGAATCACATTGGTGTTACATAAAAAGGTGTTTTGACTTTGTGCATGTTTGTGCTAGAGCTTGTCTCACTGTAGTTTGACTTAATGTATATTTGTTATATTTATACCACAGTACCTTTGCTCTTAACTATTTTTAAAGATTTAAAATTAATTTTTATATAGATATTAATCATTCTCCAGATTAGGACAAAAATAATCTTTAGTTTATTACCAGAAAATGTTTTCAGTACCCACTTGACAGTCTGAGAAAAACCACTAATTAACTAAAAATTATCAAAAGCAGAAGTATTGGGAGCATATTACATAAAGCTAATATTCTTTATGAGACTTCTTGATTGTTCAGTTTTTCAAAATATAAGAAAAACATTCAACTAACTCTGAGTGGAAGGAACCATTTAAAGACAAGTGTTGGCCAAAAATGGCAACTCCAATGTCTGTGATTAGGTGGCTACCGGATTCCTAGTAGTCTATTTTAGCCAAGGCAAATGTCACTCCTAGTGTAGATTCACTTGAGCTTTTCCTTTTGTGTCCTTTATTCTCATTTCCCGTAGCAGATGTACAGAGGATGTGCTGATATCCGACTGATGGTACAAATCAAGAATATCGTACTTATTCAATATATAATAGCAACTAACCAAAGTCAAATCATTAGCAAGTGAACTCTAACTTTTATTTGTGGCCTGTGTGTCTCATCATTTATTTTACACAAGCAGCTTCTGGTAGAAAATATTTAAAAGCCTGCAATTGTGCTATTATTAAGAGTTATGGAGGTAAACATGAAATATTCATTAAAGCTAAATATGTATGAATCCACGTGCAATTGAAACCTCAGTATGTAATTGCTAATTTAATATTTTGAACAATTCAATAGCAAAAATACTGAAAGAGTCTATTTGATGTAGAGTTATTCAGTTCTTAAAGTGTCAGTATCAGTGAGTTTTTATCCTAAGTACTGTGTTTAGATGAAAAATGCCCTGATTTGTGTCAGAAACTCTAAGTTCTAGTTTTGCTGCTGCTTATTTGCCTTGAGTCACTTTTTATTCATAATAATACAATAACTGCTAACATTTGCTGAGTAATGACAATGCACTCCAGTACAATTATTATCCCCATTTTACAGATGAAGAAACTGAGGCTTAGAGAGGTTAGATAACTTACCTAAGGTCACATAGGGAGTAATTTGCCAATCTGGGACTGGAACTCAGGTCTGTCTGGCTCTAAAGCCCAAGATTTTTTTTTTTTTTTGGCCTTTTGTGTCTGGTTTATTTTATTTAGCATAATGTTTACAACATTCATTTATGCTGGAACATGTATCAGTATTTCCTTTTTGTGACTGAATAATGTGCCATTGTATGGATGTAACACATTTTGTTATATTTATTCATTGATTGATGGGGATTTGGGCTGTTTCTACCTTTTAGCCACTGTGAAAAGTGGCTCCTATAAAAACTTATGCACAAGTTTTTGTTTGAATACCTGTTTTTAATTTGGGAGGGTCATATACCCAGAAGTAGAATTGCTAGGTCATATGGTAACTCTCTGTTTAACTTTTCTTGTGGAATTGATGAGCTGTTTTTCACAAAAGCTGCATGATTTTACATTACTACCAGCAACGTACAAGGGTTCCAAATTCCCTACTCTCTTCCCAATACTTGTTACTTTCTGTTATTATTGTTATTGCTATCCTAGTGGGTGTAAAGTGGTATGTCATTGCGGTTTTGATTTGCATTTTCCTAATGACTAATAATTTTGAACATCTTTTCGTATGCTTATTGGCCTTTTGCATATCTTATGTGGAGAACTGTCTACTCAAGTCCTTTGCCCATTTTATTTATTTTTTATTTATTTATTTTTTATTTCAGCATATTATGGGGGTATAAATGTTTAGGGTTACGTGTGTTGCCTTTCCTCCCCTCTCTTCCTCCTTGGAGTCAAGAGTTTCAAGTGTGTCCATCCCCCAGATGGTGCATATCGCACTCATTATGTATGTATATACCCATCCCTTCCCCCCGCCATCTGCCCTATGCCTGATAAATGTTATTCCTACATGTCCTCTTAGGTATTGATCAGTTAATACCAATTTGCTGGTGAGTACATGTGGTGCTTGCTTTTCCATTCTTGGGATACTTCACTTAGTACAATGGGTTCCAGCTCTATCCAGGAAAATACAAGAGGTGCTAGATCACCATTGTTTCTTATAGCTGAATAGTATTCCATGGTATACATATACCACATTTTATTAATCCACTCATGTATTGATGGGCACTTGGGTTGTTTCCACATCTTTGCAGTTGTGAATTGTGCTGTAAAGCCCAAGATTTTAACCACTACATTCCCCTGCTTCTCCTGAGCCTCTGTTTTCTTACTTAGAAAATGAGAACGTTGGACTAGAGATATACTTTAGAGTT
>CAUYRT010094212.1:0-21561 GCA_963574885.1 Lepilemur ruficaudatus | reverse complement strand
AAAAATATATAGAAAAAATTAGCCAGGCATGGTGGTGCATGCCTGTAGTCCCAGCTACTTGGGAGGCTGAGGCAGAAGGATTGCTTGAGCCCAGGAGTTTGAGGTTGCTGTGAGCTAGGCTGATGCCATGGCACTCTAGCCCAGGTAACAGAGACTCTGTCTCAAAACAAAAAAAAGAACAACAAAAAACAACAACAAAACAAAGACAGAGGCATGAAATGGTGTATAGTGTTTGTGCAACTAGAAATAGTTTGACAATGCTGGAGCCCAATGCTGGGCAGAGAAGAGGTATAGCATGAGATGAGACTAAATCAGAGGGCCATGCCATTTAGACTTCAGCCTAAACTAATGGATCACCCTGGAAACCAAGGTCAGAGGGAATTTGAAGTTGGGAAGAAGGAAGACTGATGATGAGTTGGTTGAAGTAATCTAGGAGATGGTAAGAGCCTATATAAGGAGAGTAGCAATAGGAATGTATAAGATGCATCAGATAGGCCATATTCCAGAAAAAACTAGGCTATTAAACAATGTTATCTGATGGGTGAAGACTTCTGATCTAAATATTTCTCTCAGGGCTTCTCATTTCCACATCAGAGACATTTCCACCATCAGATGTTCTTCCTGTAGGATCTTTAAGAGTTCCCTACTAAAATGGAGTTGATCAGTGCATTTTAGTGTAGATCAACTAACACTAAAATGGATTATGGGTTGGGCATGGTGCCTCATGCCTGTAATCCTAGCACTCTGGGAGGCTGAGGTGGGAGGATCACTTGAGGGCAGGAGTTTGAGACCAGCCTGACCAAGAGCAAGACCCCATCTCCATTAAAAATAGAAAAAATTAGCTGGCCAACTAAAAATAGAAACAAAAAAGAAAATTAGGTGGACATGGTGGTACACACCTATAGTCCCACCTACTTGGGAGGCTGAGGCAGGAGGATCACTTGAGCCCAGGAGTTTGAGGTTGCTGTGAGGTAGGCTGACGCCATGGCACTCTAGCCTGGGCAAGAGTGAGACTCTGTCTCAAAAAAAAAAAAAAAAGATGGATTATGGAAGTTTACTGACATAGCTAATAATAACACATTCTATATTTCAAAATAGCTGAAAGAAGGGATTTTAAATGTTCTCACCGCAAAGAAATGATAAACATTTGAGGTCATAGATATGCTAATTACTCTGATTTGATCACTCTACAATGCATACATGTATTGAAACATCACATTGTATCCCATAAATATATACAACTATCGCTTTTCAATTAAAACTAAACCTTAAAATTTTTTTTGAAGTTTACTAAGAGTAAAGAAGGCCTCACAAGTATGGGCAGGGCTAGTCAGGACAGGAGAAGCAAGGCAGCAAAAGGAAAAACAAGGGACAAATAGTTCAGGCTGCTTAAAGGGAGACCAAAAAAACCCCTAATATGTCACAATTTTGGGTGGGCTGGCCTTGCTTTGCTAAAAAATTCACCTTCAGTAAGCTTGGGTGATCTACTACAAAACTTTCATGAGAGACACTTAAGTCTACGTAAGGATAATAATAACAACAACAACAGTAAAATAAACCCTAGCAAAGGAAGAACTGTGACTTCTGAGCTAAGGAACACCATGTAGAGACATACTGACCCAAAAATTGGGCGAGAGAAAGTTGCTTAGAAATCAGATCACCTCGATCTTTTTTCCCTTGACTATAAGTGAAATACTGGCCCCTATAGTTTCATTTCCAGTAAATGTCATGTTTAACTTTGAAATCTGAAAAGTACCAAGGACCCTATCCCCTTAACTCATAGCATTATTGGGAAGATCAAATGGGACAAGAAGACGAAAAAGCCTTTCTGTGCCATAAAGTGATAAATGAGGGTGTAAGCAGCCCCTCTGGCTTACAGGAGAAAAGAAGACACGTAGGATATCCATGTTGTGGCCCTTGCAAGTACTACTCACCCACGATCATCATAAAATTTTAGTCCTCAAATGTTAATGAGCAAAATCCACAGTACCTTAAATACCTTCCCCAAGGATTAAAATCAAGGCACACTGTGAATTTAAAATATTTAAAAACAGACATACATTTTTAACAAATGAGCTCACTCCATAGAACTAGCTTCTATAATGAAACTCTTTTGTCACAAATAAGCATATAAATAGAGAAATTTATATGTCACTAGATTATTAGAATTAGGAACAGACTTAAATCATCTCCATAGATCATGTTCCCAATTCTCTCCTCTCTCCCGCCCTTCTTACAATAGGAAAACTGAGGTCATGGTGGGAACCCAGACTAAACTGTAGGTTTCCTGACTCCTGGTTTAAGGCTTTTTTTCCTATCAAATAATTTTTTAAAAATAGTTCAAACATAAAGAAAAGCATAGGTTTAAAAATACATAGGTAATAACACCCAGATTTTTAAAATGTTAATATTCTCATATACTTCAGATCTCTTTAAAAAAGAATTTAAACACTATATATCAACAGATAATTCCCATTCCTCTATCCCATTCCCCTACCTGCCTCTATAGGGGTAACCACTATATTGAGGTCGTACGTTTTCTATCCTTCCTCTCTGCGTTTTTATACACTTACTTTATGGATATATTTAATATAGCCATAAATCACAGCATGTTGTCAGAGAAAGAGTTGTTCTTCAAAACAAGGAAGAATCCCTCACTCTAGTATGCTTGTATGCAGTTATAATCTTCTGGGTTTGACTGGATGTTGCAGAAACAACCTAGGGTAGAGTCTAAAGTCTTTTTAAATGATTACCACAGAAGGATCTAGTGAAGTATTTTGGTATCAGAATAAAAAATAAAGCAGGCAAATATAAAAATTTTAATACAAGTTTTTTAATCCTTCTCAAGTTAATGTTTTATATTTGTGAAGTACTGGTTTATAATGACCTAGTGTGAATGACCTGTCACTGAACAATTGGGAAAGATGGATTAAGCAATTTAACTAGTAACAATAGTTTCTAAGGCTGGGAACAGTGGCTCACGTCTGTAATCCTAATACTTTGGGAGGCCAACACGGGAGCATTGCTTGAGCCCAGGAATTCAAGACCAGCCTGAGCAACATAGTGAAACCCCTTCTATACCAAAAACAATTAAAAAATTAGCTGAGCATGGTGGCATGTGCCCATAGTCCAAGTTACTCAGGAGGCTGAGGCAGGAGGATAGCTTGGTCCCGACACTGGAGGTTACAGTGAGCTATGATGGTGCTACCGTACTCTAGCCTGAGCAAAAGAGTGAGATCGCCTCACAAAAACAAGGAAAAATAAAAAATAATAGTTTCTACTCCTGCTTCAAGGTCCAGCTCAATGTACATGTCCATAATGAATTTGTCCATGATCCCAGAGTTAATTCCTTCAACAATCATTTATTGAGTGCCAGAGCCCTACAGATACAAAAGTGGGTCAGATCCAGTTCCTGCACAGAGTTCAGAAATAATTAAACAATAGTGTTTGACAAATGTACTAAGAGATATCTATGAAGGGCTGGTGGAGCCTAACTTTTTCTGGGGAAACTGGAGAAGACTTTACAGGGGAGGTAATGTTTCAATTTCATCTTGGAGGATGAGTAGGAGGTCATAAAATGGGAGGATAGAAGGTGACTCCAGGTACAGAATCATTGAATGAGAAGGTACAAAGGATGCTATTAGTTTTTCAAAGACAACTAAGGATAGACGTCGGAGGTGGAGAGACAAGTAAGAAGAGTGGCAACAATTCAAGCAAAAGATGACATGATTGCAGGCATGAGGAGGGAGGGGGAAGGATTCGAACAAAATTTAGGAGATAAATTTAGCAGAACTTGATGCCTGATTGTATGGGGGAAAGAAAGAACATAGAGGAGTTGTGGATGACTCCCCAAAACTCCGCATATGAGTGGGTGGAGAGGCCATGATGGAAATACGGAATACAGTACAGAAGGTAAGAGTAGGGCTGAGAAAGGATGTTCAAGTTTAGTTCGAGGTATTTTGAGGTGGAGTTGAAACCTCTTCCATGAGGCCTTCAATGATTTCCATTTCTAGGCCAGACACTCCTTCCTTTGCACTGTTGCACATTGTATACCTTTTTTGTGTCAAATTATTTAAATCTGCTGTATTTACCAGTATATATAAGTTTGTCTCTACTTTAAATCATGGAGAAAAGGGACTAGGTCTTATCCATCTCTGTACTGCTCTTATGGCAGTGCCTTACACAGAGAAGGTCCTCAGAGTTTGTTCTTGAAACGGCAGCTCTATGGAATACTAGAACTTGTCAGCTAACATTTATCAAAACAGTGAACAAAACTTGCGAACTGGTGGACCTGAAGTATTTGGCCCTCCAGCACCTACTTTTAATGTTGTAGCCAATTCGGGATATAAATTAGTTCCCTTTGTGCTTATCTTACAAGGTAATCTTTGTATTCCTGTTTTATGGATAAAGCGACCGAAGCCCCAAGTAAGTGACTGATTAACTTTCCCGTGGACACAAGGGTTTGCAAGTGTTCCCTTCACCACGCTGCCTGCCCGAGCTTAGCGGGCCTTCCCGCCCTAATTAACTCAGTCTCTTCTTTGGCTCCTGCGGGTCAGCGGGGCTTCAAGCGGGGCTCTCCCTCCTGCCGTCTCAGCCATAGACTAAGGCGCCCCGACTCCAGGAAAGTGCCCTGAGGGGCACGCCCATTGCGGACTGCAGAGCCGACAGGCTGCCGGAGACAGACGGCTCGCCCCTGCCCCGGGACCCCGTGTTTTCAGTATTAACTCCACGCAGGCGCAGGGCATCGCAGTCTTCCGTCGCCTCATCACCTCACCTTCGGCTCGAACGAAGTCGCGCCAGGTAGCGGCCAGGACTCCCAGCCTGGCACCTCGGGGTTCAGAACTCCTCAGACAGGAAGGGCCCCCAGCAGACAGAAGTGCCGCCTCCTGCCCGTGGGACGCTGAAACCCGCGCCGTCCCCTCCTGGGCAGCCCCGCGCGGCGGGCCGGGCCGGGCCGGCGTGCTGCCCCATTCCGCCGACTGGAGACCGAGGTCGCCGCGGGAACGCACCCGCGGAGGGACTAAGGGGACGCGCTGGGCGCCATTTACCTCAGACCCGCGCCCAGCCTCCCTCACTGTCTCTCCGGGACCCGGCCCGGACACCTAGGGGCAGGTGAGGGGGGGAACTGTCAGGCAAGGCAGAGCCAGACAGAGGGCCAGAGACACGCCAGGGCCCGGGGCGGCCCGGCCGGCTGAGGGGGGCGTGTCCTGCCGCGTGCTGAGGGAGCGCTAAGGGCAGGGGGTGGGGCCACCCGCGAAGCCCTGGAGCGCTGATTGGCCGCGCGCCGCGGACGCACGAGGAGGGGGGCGTGTCCGCACGTGAGCTCTCCCGGCGGAGGCTGCGCAGGACTGGAGGGCGTATACCCGGGTCTGGCCTCCTCCGCCCGCTGGGGTCAAAGGGCAGGAGTGTGCGTCGGGACGGCGGCGCGCTCGCGGACCCTGGCCATGGCGGGAGCTCAGTGGGAGTCGCTGGAGCAGTGCTTGGAGAAGCACATTCCGCCCGCAGAGTTGCGAGAAGTGAAGCGCATTCTCTATGGAAAGGAGACCAGGTCTGGGGTCGAGAGGCTGAGCTGGGGGGTCTTGGGGCCGCCGAGTGCGGGTCTGGGGGAACAGGGGGAGGCCTTCGGGTTCTGAAGGGCTCGGAGGAGGCGGTGACGAAGCCCTGAGTTGGCAGGCAGAGACCATACTGGGTTTTGACGTGTCGGGCCCCAGACCCTCCGGGGTCGTAGGATTCCAGGGTGACCTTTACTTCTCCCTTACATTGCCCGGAACCGGATGCCTGGAACAGGAAGGAAAAGGACTGATTTTTGCTTTGCAGGGCTTTCTCTGGCCACCCTAACACTCCTCCCCCTTTTGAATGGCCAGCTTCCTCCCCAGAGCTGGGCTTGTCCTCCAGCCAGAGACCCCTAGCAGAGGTACTGATTGTCCAGCCCCAGACTCTCCTTCCTGCAGTGACGGGGCCTCTGGCCACTCTTGGAGGTAGAGGTTGGCTGAATCTAGTTGGTGAGGGAAGCTTTCCCACTTAACAAGCCGTAGGAGTTAGTTACCACGCTGAGTACAAATGTTTTTTTCCCACTCCCAGCAAGTTGTGTGCATCGCTAGGACTTTCTGAGGGCTGAGCAAAGCTGGAAAAGACACTTCTCCTTCCACTCTTATTTCTCTTCAGTCCAGTCTTCCGTGTGGCAACCGGAAGGATCCCTTTAAAATGTAAATCATATCCTGTTGCTCCTTTGCTTAAAACTCTTTGAGGGATTTCCTAGGCTCTTAGAATGCTATCCAAACTCTGACCGCGTGCAGCTCCTGACTAAATCACCTTCCACTTCCTTGCTCATTTGATAGGGGCCCCTTGCCTCCCCCAATCCAGCCAGACTGCATGCCCCATGACCTTGCACCAGGAATTTGAACAGCTCACCTGTAACTGAACTGTGAACTGAAATAAAATCTTAAGTCTTCCCCTCCACCAGCTGACTGAATGGATCCCCTCCTGGCCAAGGGGTTACCCTAAAACTGTATTGCCTGCCATGGGGAGGGAGGTCACATGTGCTTCATCATGCCCCCCTCCTTCTTGTAGACATCCTTTGTAACTCATTAGCAGGCCTAATGCTGTTGAAGACAAACCTACAGGTCCTCAGTTTACACAACAAATACATGTCTGGTTGCTTGTCCTGATTAACAGACTTCCTTTTCTAAAAACTTTCCAAGCTTTTAAACAAAGCTTCATTTTTTAACCAATTATAAGTCAAAGAGTCTTTACACTCACCTGTAACCTGTAAGTCCCCCACTTTGAGATGGCCCACCTTTTCAGGCCAAACCAATGTATGCCTTCCATGTATTATTGATTTATGACTGCCTGTAATCCCTGTCTCCCTGAAATGTATAAAACCAAACTATAACCCAGTCTCAGCGAGCCTACTTGCTCAAGGTGTCTTGGGCATGGCTCCGAGTCTTGGTCCTCAAATTTGGCTCAGAATAAACCTCTTAAATTATTTTAGAGTTTGGCTTCTTTTCCGTTGACAGAAGAGTGTTAACTGGATCAGTGGTTCCCAGCCATGGCTGCTGTGGAGTTACTGCAGGGAGGCCAAACCTCAGATCCAAGGGTCTTTTCAAAGGTAGTGGATGGTAAAGTTAGCACAGCTGCCTTTTGGGGTGAGGTGGTACAGAAAACTTTGTCAGAAAGGGCTCTTCGTACCCAAAGAGGGGCTGGATGAAGGCCCTTCCCAGTGTGCTCATGCTGCACTCTACTTCCCACTTCACCTGGAAAGAGTAGTAACTGGAAGTGTCTTAGAGCTGGGCTCCCAAGGAAGGCGTCTTAAATAAAGCAAATGATGGCTCAGGCTTCTAGGGATGAGAATTTGTTTATTTTAAGGGTGAGGTGGGCATGTTTTCTTGGAAAAAAGATGGAGAGAGCTCGTGGGTGTCATAGGTAAAACAGAAGAGTCTTAGGAAAGGAGAAATGAGTTTCCCACAGAGGTGACTAGTTGGGGCACATTATGGAGCAGGGCTGAGGTCAGGCCAAAGACTACCATGCATGCGGGTTTTTACCTGAGGGTTTTTGCATCACTTCATAGTGGGGAGGGACGATGATGGGTGGTAAAATGGGAGCCAGCATCTATTGACTAGTGACTGCCAGGCCTCTTCCTGGGTTTGTCTCACAAGAACTGAGTAAGTGGGCCCCCCTTTCCTCTCCTTTTCCTACTCGCTTTTCTTCTGTTCCATTCAGCATTTACCCTTCCAGATGTTATCCCAAAAGGTGTAAACCTTTATACTTGCTCAGTCCTTGGAATTATGTGGGATTTGGCTATGAATGAGATTACAAACTGAAGATAGAAATTTATCACTCATTTAAAAACTTCTCCCACTTAAACTTCTGTTCACTCCTCAATGCACGACTTGGTCAGGGCCACTTCTGTCCCCCACCCCACTTGTCCTCAGCCCCTCTTCGGACTCCCACCGTGCTCCATACAAGACCACCTTTCCTCCCAATTACAACACTTCGTAAATGTTTGCTAAGTGAATGAGCTAAATGGGTCTTTGTCTGTGCCAGACAGATAAAATCCCCAGAGAACACAGACTCTCAATTTTAGGACAGCCAGAACCAAAAAGCATTCATTCACTTGACAAACATTTGGTTGAGTACTTCTTTTTGTTGCCGGCACTAGGGAGCAAGCCTTGGTTCCTGCCCTTGGGGGCTTTCCATCTTTTGATGGTTGCCTTACCTTGTGAGAGAAGGATGCAGGGAGAGCTTGAGAGAGTTTACACGTTTGGGGTTGGGGGAAGGTCAGGAAGGCTTCCTGGGGGTGCCATGCTTGAGCTACATCCCGACAGACAGGAGTATGTTAGGAGACAGGAAGGGCTCATGTCCCCGGACATGCCCATTTGGGGACTGCACATATGAAAGTGGTCATGGAGAAAAACCCAGGAGAGGAGGCAGGAGTAGCCAGGGTGGATCCTGGGAGATCTGAGGCAATAGAATTGTGTCCTGGTAGTGGTGAGAGACTTCAAAGAATTTGCCCTGGTGGCTGTGTCAAGAATGTCCTGGAAAAGGGCAGGTAAAAGATGCTAGGCCCAACAAAAACAGAGTGCCTGCAGTGGAAAAGCAGAAGACTCTTAGAAATCTCAGGAAAGCCAGTGTACAGTGTGGACTGCAGGCATGTTAAAGGAGGTGACGAAATGCTGGCTTCTAGCTTGGACCCTCCAGGGACTGGTGGACTCATGAGCAGCTTTGGAAAAAGATGATCAGTTCAGCTTTGGATGAGTTTAGTTTTGGGATGTTATTTAATTCCTAGGGCGGCTGTCACAAACTACCACAAACTGGGTGGCTTAAACAACAGAAATACATTCTTATAGCTCTGAAGAACAGAAGTACAAGACCAAGGTGTCAGCAGGGTCACACTCCCTCCAAAACCTCTTGGGGAGAATCCCTTCTTGCTTTTTCTAGCCTCTGGTGACTTCTGGTATTCCAGTCTCTGTCTCCATATGGCCTTCTCCTGTTGTCTCTGTGTCTCTCCTCTGGGTGTCTTATAAGAATACTTGTCCCTGTGTTTACAACTTACCCAGATAATCCAGGATGATCTTACCTTGAGATCCTGACCTTAATTGTATCTGTGAAGACCCTTTTTCCAAGTAACGTCCCAATCACAGGGTCTAGGTGTTAGGGACACAGGTCAACCCACTATAGGAATCTTTGGGGTCTCCAGGTGGAGATGTCTGGGGTGATTTGCTGTGCTGAGATAGGCCTTATGGGGAGAGGCTGGGCTGTGGGCTCTCCTGGAGATGGTCATTCTGGGGGGGGGGAGGAGGAGCGGGTGCAGAATGGGAGAGGCCCAGCGATTATGGAATATTAAAGGGATTAGAGGAACTGAGATTTCATGGGAGACTCGAGGTGAGGATGCAGGGGTGGGAGGACTCCAGGGCAGGACAGGGAAAGAAGAGTCAGATGGTGCAGAGATGTCTAGTAGGTGAGGACAGCAGGGAATCTACTGTCTTTAGCAATAGCTGGTGTCAGTTTTTTTTTTTTTTTTGAGACAGAATCTCGCTGTGTTGCCCAGGCTGGGATGCCGTGGCATCAGCCTAGCTCACAGCAACCTCAAACTCCTGAGCGCAAGTGATACTCCTGCCTGAGCCTCCCGAGTAGCTGGGACTACAGGCATTGGGACTACAGGCATGTGCCACCATGCTCGGCTAATTTTTTCTGTATATTTTTAGTTGGCCAATTAATTTCTTTCTATTTTTAGTAGAGACGGGGTCTCGCTCTTGCTCAGGCTGGTTTCAAACTGCTGAGCTCAAACGAATCCCCCTGCCCCGGCTTCCCAGAGTGCGAGGATTGCAGACATGAGCCACCACACCCGGCCATGGTGGCAGTTTTGGAGGTGGGGAGTTGGAGGTGGGGTCTGAGCTGAGGGGAAGTGTGTGCGGAAGCTCCCTGTGCAGGGGAACAGAAAGTGAGAGAACAAGAAGGATGTGTGTGAAGCACACTCAACGTGCTTGCATGCTCACCAGGCTCCTCGCTCTCTCACTGCCCCCCAGTACCCTGCCGTTGCTAACAGCCTTAATGGTGGATATGGTGGCTCTATAGGTACTAACGGGGAGAGATGTCCAAGCTACGTATATTGTGCAGTGGAAAAGGCAAATTGAAAAGCAGAAAATACAGAATGAGGTCATTGTATTTGTAGTACACACACATACGTAGGAAAATATTGGAAAGATGCATAAAACATTGCTAAAAGGGGTTGTCTCTGAGGTTTGAGACTGGGGCTTAGGGGTGGGGTGAAGAGGGCAACTTATTTTTGATTTTATACCCTTTCCCACTTTTGATTCCCCCCCCATGAGCATGTGTTTCTTTTATAACAAAGCTGTAGTTTAATTATTTAAAACTCTTATGATGAAGAGCCATTAGAGGGGGAAAGATGAAGTTGCTGAGGAGGCAGGAGCTGGCATCCTCCCTAGAGGTCTGCCTTGACCCTGGGTGGGACAGGTGGGGGCGTGGGAGGGTGTGCCAGGGCCAGGGCCAGGATGGGAAGTGAAGGGCTTTCTTCCTTGAAGTGGGAGGTGAGGCCCTGAGGGCTAGAGGGTCTGAAAGCCAACTATAGGGCCCAAGGCGGGCAGCCGGGGACAGGAGGCTCCCTGAGATTGTGGCTCATTTGCTGGTCTCTGCCCTCCTGAGCTGTGGCTGATTGCTGCCTGTCTAAGTCCTTTCAGGCTGCTGTAACAAAATACCATAGACAAGGAGACTTATAAACCACAGAAATTTATTCCTCACAGTTCCAGAGGCTGGGAAGTCCAAGATCAAGGCACTGGCAGATTCGCTGTACCGTGAGGACCCCCTTCCTGGTTCATAGATGGCGCCTTCTCACTGTGTCCACACATGGTACAAGGGGCAAGCAAGCTCCTTCAGGCCTCTTTCATAAGGGCACTAATCCCATTCATGGGGGCTCTACCTCATGGCCTGATCCCCTCCCAGAGGGCCCCATCACATTAGGGGTTAGGATTTCAACCTATGAATTTTGAGTGGACATAAACATTAAGTCCAGGGCAGTGCCCCACCACATCCCACGCACCAAGCCTTTGGTGGGCACAGCACATATTTATTGAATGTGTCTACACAGGGTACGGCTCGAGGGTCTGTTGGGTTCTTCAAGATGAAATGGGGTAGGAGGTGGTGATGGATTGCCTTGGATAACGGGAGGGCAGGGAGACCTGATAGGTGGTGATGGGACAGGTGGGAGTACTGAGGAGAGGTGGAGCCCCAAAGGCGGCTGCCCTGAACGGGGAGCAGCCTGATCTGCATCGCCTCGGGCCTGGGAGAATGAGTGTCCACAGGGGGCTGGGGGATGAGGAAGTGGGGAGCCTTGGGGCCGGCCAGGGTGGAGGCAGCACGCAGCTTAGGTGGAGGGGAAGTTGTTCATCATGGAAAGATGGGCAGGGAGGACCGCTGTGGCCATGGATAGAGGTGGTGGTCACAGCTGGTTTTGCACACCCAAGGGAAGAGCTCTTCCACCTGGTGGCTTCCTGGTGTGAGACCACAGGCTGAGGGCAGGACCCACCAGGAGACTCCCATAGAGCGGTCCAACTCCCAGGCCCACAGGCCTTAGACACACAGAGCCTTTCTCCTTTTTCTCCCTGTGACTGCCCACGCCTAATAGAATTGTAGGTACTGGAAAGTTTGTTTTTTTTTTGAGACAGAGTCTCACTCTGTCGCCCGGGCTAGAGTGCCGTGGCATCAGCCTCACTCACAGCAACCTCAAACTCCTGGGCTCAAGCGATCCTCCAGCCTCAGCCTCCCGAGTAGCTGGGACTACAGGCATGCTCCACCATGCCCGGCTGCTACTGGAAAGTTTTGTGATTGTGTCCACCATGGCAAACTTGCCCTGGGGCTGAGGCCTGTGAGAGGGGCCCCTTTGCCTGAAGGTGGGAGGACTGTCTGAGGCAGTCACAGCAAGGGGAGGCGCAGTGTGGGCACTGCTGCTATTTCTAACCTGCCAGAGTGAAGGGAAGCATGACTATTTGAAAAGCAGGCTGATTGTCAGGGGCGGAACCAAACTCAGAGCTGTCAGGGCCATCACATGGAAAGTGCCTGGCAGGGGGCGGCGGCAGGGGGCTTGGGCTGACAGGGCTGTGATTTTGAAAGAAACGTCTTTAAGAAAGTGATTTAAAGTAGGAGAGAAATATTATTATTAGATAATGGCTGTCAGGTTATTTTTTGATGTGTTCTCTGGGTATTTCATAACCATCTCACCCTTAGAAGGTAAGCTTCCTGGCCAGGGGCCATGTCCCATGCCTCTGCGGGTTTCACCCCAGCTCCAGGCATGCAACAGGCATCAGGAGGAATTTGCTTTTTGGCCAATGGTCACTTCAGTGGGAGGTTTTATACATAATCCTCTAGCCCTTGTTAACAAACCGTAAATCTGGATGAGCACTTGGTCTTCGGTCTGAGCACCCAGACCCCACCAAGCGCACCCAGCACTAGGCATGGAACTGGCCCCCCAGCAGGAGTAGCAGCAGGACAGGGCAGTGGGGAATCCTTATTGGCCATAATGGTCTCAGCTCATGGCCCCCCCATCCAGCCTGTCTCCTGAGCCTCATTCTCCAAGCCGCTCTCTGGGAGCACAGCCTTCCCCAGCCCCTAGGCTCAGCTTAGCCCTCTGATTCTAGTTCAGAATCATTTTGGGGAATCTGCTCGCTCCTTTCTGTGCTGACTGCCAGGACTTTAATCCCTGCCCTGATTTAAGCAACTGTAAAACACCAACCTCTTGACTGGTCGTCGCTTTGCCAGGCCTAAGCAGGCTGCTTCCCTGCTGAGGTCTCTCCACTGACTAGGAGTGACATCCAGGTCCAGTGTAATGTCTGGACGTGGCTGGACCCTCTTGCTCCCCAGCCCCTTTGGGCCCTGGCACTGAATGCCCTCCAGCCAGGATGCCCTCACCGCTTCTTTGCCTAGGGTGGGAGGGGGTTTTCAGTGCTGCAGACTGCATCAAAATCATCTTCCCTCTTCTTTCCTTGCCCATCTAGGAAGCTTGATCTGCCCAGCAGAGCTTTCGAAGCTGCTTCCAGGGAAGACTTTGAACTGCAGGGATATGCTTTTGAGGCAGCCGAGGAGCAGCTGAGACGACCCCGCATCATGCGCGTGGGGCTAGTTCAGAACAAAACACCCCTCCCCACGGATGCCCCAGTGGCAGAACAGGTGAAGCCGCTTTTGACTGTAAATACCTAAACAGGGCTGTGGCCATCCTTTGTTTAGCACACCCCTTGGTCCCTGGCTGGCCACTCACTTGGACCTGTAGGCTCAGACACCTCAAATGGCAGCAGAGATGTTCCTGCCCTGGTGTCCCTGCTTCTCCCCAGCCTGCATCTCTTTCTTTTCTCTCTTTTCTGGTTCTTACCCTTCCCTTTTTTTTTTTAAGACAGAGTCTCACTCTGTCTCCCTGGGTACAGTGCTGTGGCAAACTCCTGGGCTCAGGCGATCCTTCTGCCTCAGCCTCCCGAATAGCTGGGACTACAGGAGAGCACCACAATGCCGGGCCAATTTTTCTGTTTTCAGTAAAGACAGGGTCTCACTCTTGCTCAGGCTGGTCTCGAACTCCTGACCTCAAGTGATCTTCCCACCTTGGCCTCCCAGAGTGCTAGGATTATAGGTGTGAGCCACTGCACCGGGCCATTGGTTCTTACCCTTTCTATCCTTCCTCCTCACTGTTCTTCCACTTACTCTCCAACTATTGATCTGAAGTTCCATTTATCAATAGGGAGGGTGCCCTTTTGGCTGGCTCCTATGTTCTCTCCATGGGACGCTGCTCTTAGTCACCTGCCAGGCGACTGCTGGCCAGCACACACTAGTCAAGACTGTCCTCTGTCTTAATCCTCAGGGCGGGGACTCGCTATGCCCAGAAGTCTGTCAGCTGATGGTGTCTGCAGGCTTACAGTAATAGATAGATATTTGCTTTTGACCTTACAGTTAGTAAATAAATGTGACAGCATCTTGTGTTTCCCTAAAGAAACATGTTGTCACAGACACAGGCAGTTTGTTTTATATACTTCTCCACAGCATTCCTCCAGCTGCTCAAACTTTGAGGGCTTTCTCTGCAGAGGCTTCCGCGGGATACAGCATGCTCGAGAATTCTTACGGATTCTTGAGAAACCTGAGGTCACTCGGATTCCAGGTCAGAATCTGCATCATCTTTCACATTAGTCCTCCCTTTGCTTTTGTTGGATTAACGGAGGTCTGCTTCTCGGTTTGCTTTTTGTCTCTGGACTCGTTGTTTGTGGAGGTTTCCCCATATTGTCAAGTCTCAAGACCAGTGACTTTCTCTTCACCCCTACAGCACATAGAAGTATGCCCTGCATATTGCCAGTGCCAGCAATTGTGTGTTCACGTGGCTGGCACCATCACCAGATATCCGTGGAGCCCTGGCATGCACGCCTTTCAGGGGAGGACACTAAGGGCGTTGGAAAGAGTTGTGCTTCTGGGTTTTCAGCCTGGTTCCTTTGGTCTTTCTTCAAACAAACACTTCTTAGTGTCCCATGGGAGCCAGGCATCCTGCTGAGGATAGGAAAACAATGAGGATGCTTTCTTCCTGCCCCTAAGGAGCCTGTGGGGTCCTGGAAGTGACAGACAGTGGAAGAACAGTGGCACACAATGGGAATAGCCCTGCCGCGGGAGCTACCAAAAGCCAGGGCTACCTCGACACTTGGCCCACAACTGGGAGAGTCTACAGAGGCTTACAGGCGACATGTGATACCGATAACACCTCCAGGAAGACTGGGTGGTAGGGAGGGAAGCACATTCCTGGCTGAGGGCACAGCATACACCAAAGCATGGGGATTTAAAAGAGCCAGAAAGGTGAGGTGTCCCATGATAAGAGGCACACAGTAGTCAGGTATGGTGGGTCAAGCCTGTAATACTAGGCATTTGGGAGGCTGAGGCAGGAAGATCACTTGAGCCCAGGAGTTTGAGGCCAGCCTGGGCAACATAGCAAGACCCCATCTCTAAAAAAAATAGAAAAGAATTAGCCAGGTATGGTGGCTTGCACTCATAGTCCTAGCTAGTTAGGAGGCCGAGGCAGAAGGATGCCTTGGTCCCAGGAGTTTGAGGCTACAGTGAGCTATGATTGTGCTCCTGCATTCCAACCTGGGTGACAGAGTGAGACACTACCTCTAAAAAAAACAAAAAATAGATGGACACAATAGAACTACCAGGACAAGGCTTGTCTAGTGCCTTGATGGCAGGACTGTAGAGAGTAGACTGTCCCAGGCTGAGGGAGCAGCTGACCCAGGGGTTGTTTGTGTGTGCGGGCCCTGTCTACGGTAAGCAAGCACTGTTCTCATTCACGCCTCTCAGCAACCCCGCAGAGCAAGTGGTGGTCTCCCCAGTACCAGGTGAGGAAACCGAGGCAGTGTCTGTGAGCCTTTGCACTTCCATCTTCTCTTGCAGGTATAGGACCTAACAAGAGAAATATTAGAACCCCGCTACCCTACTCATCTTCTCCTACCTGGCCAGGTGGGGGTTTGTTTTTCCACGTACATTGTGGTGAGATCGTAAAAATTATATTACCAATAGAACTAAATGGATTCTAATCCTTGATTTAAAAAATTTTTTTTAATCTCTTTAATTTTTCTTATTGAATTAAGCAGAAGTTAATCCTTGCTTTCTAAATCGTCAGGTCGCTGCCCTTCACAAACGCATAGAGACCATTGTAGAGGTGGCAGCAGAGTGCGGAGTCAACATCGTCTGTTTCCAGGAAGCGTGGAGTAAGTCTCTTTTGTGGCCCTTTCTCTGCCGCTTTTATACAATTGTGTATTATCTCCATGTTGCCAAGAGTGTCTGCTATCAGATTGTCTAAAAAATCTCCTTTGTTTTCTCGTCTGTAGAAAGGTTCTCTGTCAACATCTCCAGGAACCCAGGGCCCCCAGCCTCCCAGTCTGTTGTCCGGTCCTGTCAATTCTCCCTCCCAAATTGTTCTGAATCCACCCAGCTACCAGTATCTCTCTCCCGACTTTTGTAATTCCCCGTGGCTCATGTCCTGTGCCCCCCACTCTGGCCCTTCTTCACCACCAGACCTCAGCCCAGAACTGGCCTCTCTATCAGAACATTCCAGATGCCATGTACCTTTTTCTTGTTTAATTTTTCTTCTTATTTTTTTATTTAGAGACAGGGTCTCGCTCTGCTACCCAGGCTGGAGTACAGTGGTATGATCACCATTCACTATAACCTCAAACTCCTGGCCTCAAGCCATCCTCCTGCCTCAGCCTCCCAGAGTGCTGGGATTACAGGTGTGAGCCAGCACACCCAGCCCATGTACTTTCGCTCTGCATTACTTTTTATTTTTATCAGAGTTATATGTGCTGGTGGTTTAGAGTCAGATGGGGTCTACAAGCTATTCTCCCCAGAGGCAGCTACTTTCAACACTTAGCTGGTTCCTTTTGAATTCACCTTTGTTAGTGTTGCTGCTTCCTAATTTTTCAATTTCTCCTCACCTGTCGGCATCCCCCTGAGGAAGAAGTCAGTATGGTCCCTTCGCCTCCTCCTGGCCCTCTACATGCATGTGCCCTTCCTGTTCCATCCCCTCATCTATTCTCTGCCAAGCCATTTTGTCAACTTTGATTTCTTTTCCTGAATGATTTTCTGTTTTCCCTGGAGTTTGCTTTGTTTTCTACATACTTATCACAGGTTCAGCCCCAGACATTCTACCAGTTCCTAAACCCCTGTCGTGCGTTTTAGACACAGTCTATCAGTTTCACCTCTTTGCAGGTGTCTGCCCCAGAGCCTCCTGACTGCTCTGGTCTGGATTGGGTGCCCCCTCTGCTGGTGACAGGGTTGTCATCATGGCATCTCCCCTTGCCATCATCCTGGGGAGTCCCTCAGGAGTCCCTTTGCCTTGCTCTTGCATTTCTCCATTCCCACATCTTCCTCTTTCTTGGTTTACACCCTCATTTGGGTAAATTAGTGTAGTGGATTATTATCATTTTATGTCACCTAGGCATCTGTGTTGAATACAGGTTTCACTTTCTCATCCCAAACTTGGGGCTCGGTCACCCTTGACACAGTGTCCAGTTATACATCACACTCAAATGGCTTGAGCCGGTAGCCAGAGATTCGAACTGAGAAGCTTCTCTCCTGTCTAGCAGACTGGGCTCCCCACTTTCCTGCCGCTTCCTTTAAATGGACAACCCAGGCGTTTGTCTGCAAACTTAAAGTGACCACACTCTTTTCCCTTATATATACTGCTAGTTGCCATGCATTTTTCTCTCTCTGCTAAATTCTTCATTTTTGCCTCGTGACCAAGGGACAGAGGATTCCCCTCCCAACTCATTGTGCCCTTCCTACCCAGAATCTGTAAGTAAAAATCTTTGAACTTACTTCCTATTCTGGTGGTATATTGAATTTGTCCCTTTCATCAGAAGAACCAGGGGCTGCCCAAGGCTGTGTTTTCCCCAGGATACCAGGGAGAACACAGGTTGGGCTTGCAGCTCCAGAGCAGTGGTCATTCAGGCATAAACTGGACACGGGTCAGGCAAGAGCCAAAAGGGCATCTGCGAGGATAAATAAGTTTCCCATGTGAGGGACCCCTGGTCACAGGTCGGACAACTAGGCATCAGGCCATCCTCCAGGTACAAGAAGAATCCCATGAAAAGCACGCGGTGAACACAAGTCCAGCTCCCGTACATTTCCCTTGAGAGCAAGATTGCCAGCCGCTCTGGTGCTGGAGCCCCCATTTAGCTGGAGGCCCTCAGAAAAAGTAGTTCCCTGAGAAAGAACACATAGAAGGTGGCCAGGCTTGGTGGCTCACACCTGTAATCCTAGCACTCTGAGAGGCCAAGGCTGGAGGATCGCTTGAGCTCAGGAATTCAAGACCAGCCTGAGCAAGAGTGAGACCCCATCTCTACCAAAAATAGAAAAATTAGCTGGGAGTCGTGGTGTGTGTCTGTAGTCCCAGCTACTCAGGAGGCTGAGACAGGAGGATCACTTAAGTCCAGGAGTTTGAGGTTGCTGTGAGCTGTGATAATACCATGACACTCTATCTGGGCAACAGAATGAGATTCTATCTAAAAAAAAAAAAAAATATATATATATATATATTTATATGAGACAAACTTTGAGACCTTGCCTATCTGAAAATATGTTTCTTCTACAGTTTGTTTGATAGTTTGGGTATCAAATTTTAGGTTAGAAATCACTTTCCTTCAGAAGTTTGAACACATTGTTCCATTGTCTTCTAGCTTTGGGTATTATTGACTAGTCAAAGCCATTTTGATTTATAACTCATTGTCTATGATTTGTTTATTTTTCTCTGGAAGGTTGTAGGATCTTCTTTTTTTCACTAATCCTCTGCAATTTCATAATGATGTCCCATTGTGTGTATCTATTTAAATCCATTATTGAAGGCACTGGGAGTGGGTTCTTTCAGTCTAGAAACTTGGGTCCTGCAGATCTAGAAAATTTTCTTGTATTATTTCATTAGGTTTTTTTTTTTTCTTCCTTTTTCTCTTTTCTCTTCATAATAGTCCTACTATTAGGCTGTTGGAACCCTGGACTCTAGTTCCTTCATTTTCTTATATATTTCCTCCTAGTTTTTATCTCTTGGTCTTTTTGCTCAGTTTACTGGTGGATTTGATTTAATTTGTCATTCAGCCCTTCTATTTGGTCTTTCATTTCTGCTATCATATTTTGAATTTGCAAGATTTCTTTTGGTCTGAAAGTTTCTGTTTTATTACATCTTGTTCTTGCATCATGGTTGCAATATCTTCTCTTATTTCTAAGGATATTAATATTAAGTAATTTTTATTCTCCCTACATGGTCCCTATTTACTCCAAATTGGTCTCCTTTTTCTCTCTCTCTCTCTCTCTCTGATTGTATGCTTATGTTTTAGGAATTGGGGATTAAAAAGCTGATTGCAAGCTCTGAGTTTGTGGGAGAGACTCACCCACTGAGCTCCATTATAGGATAATCTGGTTTAGTGGTAATTCCCGGGTAATCCCAATGTTAGTATCTCTGGGTCTTTTCAGATTGGTCAGATTCCCCAGAGAAGATTCTTCTACTCTCTTGCCAAGAAGGGAAAGAGGACAAGGATCCACCATGCTGATGTTTACTCAATCCCTCTGTTCTGACACTTCACTTACCTCCATCTATCTTGACTTCCCCAAGACCAGAGAGCTTCTGCTGACCTGTATCTGGACAATGAGCCTCTAGCCTTCTGCTGGGATAGAAGGGGTAGGCCCTGGCCTCTGGGAATGGAGGAAGGACCTGGGCTTCTAACTGCTTCTTAAGCAGTCTTGTATCCAGCCCTTGTTTATCACTCCTCTCCGTTTCCCAGCCTCAGAGGTGCCCTGTGCCTCTGGTTCTGAGCTCCTGAGAGGTTCACAGTGGAGAAGTCGGATGCTTCCTGGCCTTCTTGACTGCTGGCAGGACTCACTTTTCTCTGATCTGCTAAGATATGTATCTGCATCCCTCTGCTTTCCAGCCCTTCCTGTTCTGGTGCCATTGTCCCCTTTCTCGGTGCCCCACTTTTGTAGGGTTATACCTTTGAACATCCCTTACCCTGCCATGCTGGTGAGGTTTCAGGAAAAAGCATGTGTCAGTGTCCGGCCTGTATCTCTACCCAGAAGTCCATGTCATTTTCCTATTTTTTGTTACATTTGCACTTTCACTGTTGTTTGTGCAACTCTTGATTTGTCTGCCATCGCCATTAGACCATAAGCTCTGTGAGGCCAGTGCCTGTATTTGTTGGTTTGTTTTTCCCATCCCCACCCGTATTTTATCTTCAGTGGCAAGAGCAATCCTTGGTGCTTGATAGGTACTAGAAAGTATGTACTGGATGGTTTAACTGACTTCTTCCCTTTGTTGGATCTGGAACTTCCTCACATCCATCAAGGCACAGCACAGACACCCTCTCCTTTGTGGGGCCCTGGGGACTCCCCCATGCAGAGCTGAGCACTCTGTCCTGCCCAGCTGTGTGGCTGTACCAGGGTATAATTCACTTCCTTTGGTCTAGGCTGGCAGTTCCTGAGGGCAGGGTGTTGGTCAATGAGCGCAGAGCCCCTTCCCCTCTGGCTTGAGAGCTATAGTTGGAGCTTTGCAACCAGCCTCACCCAATCTCCATTCCATATCCTTCTTTTGAAAGTTTATTTACATGAGCACGCTTGTGTGAACAGGAAAAACAGCCATTTATTCTCTGGGGTCACTTGACTCATTCTTAATGCTCTGAAGGTTGAGAATTAATGGCCATTAAGGAACATTTTTGTTTTCAATAGCATTTCTGTTGACTTCCTTAAAATAGTTCGTCTCTCTTCATGGAAGACAAGCCTGGGGAGCTTTGAGCCTGGCACCAAGGCTCCTGAGACTGTTGCTGGCAGTGCCTGCTGCCCACATGGGCAGCCAAGGTGGCGATGGTGCCATTGGTGGTATATTCACTCTGGCATAATCTTAGGACTGGGCTTCCTGGGACTGGAAGGAATTGAGAGGCTGAGGCTTCTTTTCTGTGAAATAAAGAGAGTCACACCTGCTTCACAGGGTGTACAGGTTGAGCTGCTATTACCACAGCTGGCACTGAACTCAGTGTGTGAGTGGCATCGGGGAGATGTTGGCTACCGTTGTTATTCCTAAACAGGCCACAAACTCCTTGCCGAGGCCAGTAAACACTGCCCAGTCACATCATGCAGCTTCCTGCAAACCCCTCTCAAAAGTCAGTTCAGAGCCTGTGGAACAGTAGCACACATCTGGAAACTTCCACTAGCCTAATCCCTCCAAAAGAAGCGGACTTGGATTATTGTAAGGCAGGAGATCTAAAGAGTATGCTGAATTGGTCCAGACAAGGAATTTAGTACTCCACGCCACGAGGAAGAAGTGACACAGCCCAGTTGGAAACAGCCCAGTAGGAATGGGCAAAGGGTATGAACAAGAAAGTGTAGAGGATGAATCCAGAAGGGCCAGTGAACATGTAGCAAGGGTGCTCAACCTCCCTGGTGAACAGGGAAACCTTTAATCACGTGAGACACCAGTTCACACCAGCAGACTGGCAGATACTAAAGATAACTCCAAGTGGTGCAGATATCCCACGTGTAGCTGCAGCTGTAGAGCAGCATTACATACATCGCCAGACACACAGCCACAGATCCCAATGCCCACCCCAGTGCATCCCCCTCTGCCCCCTGCACAGGAAAATGCCCTTTTGAACATTGTGTGCATGGAGGTGACCGACATCTTTGAGCTGTTACTACATCAACAGCTATTACTGCTCCAAACCACTGTTTGGAGGAAAAAAAGCAAACAAAAGCCAGTGAGTTTAATGAAATTTCCTTTTTTTTTTTTTTTTTTTTTGAGACAGAGTCTCACTCTGTTGCCCGGGCTGTAGAGTGCCATGGCGTCAGCCTCACTCACAGCAACCTCAAACTCCTGGGCTCAAGCGATCCTCCTGCCTCAGCCTCCCGAGTGGCTGGGACTACAGGCATGTGCCACCATGCCCGGCTAATTTTTTCTATATATTTTTAGTTGGCCAATTAATTTCTTTCTATTTATAGTAGAGACGGGGTCTCGCTCTTGCTCAGGCTGGTTTCGAACTCCTGACCTTGAGC
>CAUYRT010094204.1:0-17846 GCA_963574885.1 Lepilemur ruficaudatus | reverse complement strand
GGCATGGTGGCGTATGCCTGTAGTCCCAGCTACTCGGGAGGCTGAGGCAGTAGGATCACTTGAGCCCAGGAGTTTGAGGTTGCTGTGAGCTAGGCTGATGCCATGGCACTCACTCTAGCCTGGGCAGCAGAGTGAGACTCTGTCTCAAAAAAATATATATATATGGTTTGTGAGTCTGAATGGAGCTTAAGAAAGCAACAGCTTGGGTGATTTCTAAACTACATGACTGTCATTTTGCATATTATAATTAGCAAAATAATAAAATGTATCAGGCCTTCTCAATCTTCAAACCCATGTAACTTCAAGAAGTTCAGCATTCACCTGAAACCCACATCAACATGAAATTCCAAGATGAGACATCTCAAGTGCCAAAGTGAGAGTGATCAACCGTCCCTGTTTGCTCCAGACTCAGGGTCTTCCCAGGACGTGGAAACTTCAGTGCTAAAGCCAGGGCAGTCTCGAGCAAAACAGAACAGCTGGTCATCCTATCAAGGTCACCGCTTGATTTAGCAGCAGACTCAGGCCCCTTCTGTGTGTACCGATCCACACCTCCCACTCAGGCTTATAAAAGAAGACCAGGGAACCCACTCAGGTATACTCAGAAATAAACCAACTTATCAAATAAGGGGAAATGGAAGAGGAGAGTAATATTGGTGCCAGGAGACACCTCAGAAGGAACATTTATTGCCAGAGCCCTCCCACACACAGAGGAGAGAGCCCTGCCACGGGGCCTGATTGATGCAGTGACATTCCCTTAGCTTCAATATACAGCAGCAATACATTTTTACAAAGCTGCAACCTTCTCTCCTAAAATGAAAATACAATAATAAATTACTGAGAAGTTAAGCATATATATCATTCTAGGGCACAATTTTGAAATACACCTACTTTGTGTCCAAAGAGCACTGCAAAGGCAAATTAAATAACTGTCAAAGATGAATATATAAATATTCAGCAAAATGTATGTTGAGGGCCTACTACATGCAAGACTCTCCGGGGATCTCTGGGGACCCACAGAGATGTGAAGGACTCAGTCCCTGTCTGTTAGGCATCTTATTTAAATCCTCCACTGTGTTCGTAATATCCACTTCCTAGTTTGGGGCTATTCTAACCTGTGTAGACTTGTTCTCCGGGGCTTGGGCCATGCACAGAAAACATTCCGGAATTCAATTGCCTCATTTACCATTGCTCCCTGAAGAAGAAACCATAGCCAATGAATTTTTAATGCATTCAGCTTACATTTTCTTCTTTGGGAGCTTATTTCTGTCCACCAATGTAGCGTGGGCATCAGGTAGCGCAGACATATTAAAGACAAATGAAGGTGGAAACCCCAATAGGACGAAAATTATTGTTTTAGCCATTACCTGGCACTTCTTGTATTGAATCAGTACTGAAACCATTTTTCCCTCCTAATTCATTATCATTACCTTAGCTCTAAAGTCTTTATGGCCTTATTCTGCACCTGGAGTAGCAACCACCCTCTCTGACTCCAGGCAGGGAAACTGCAAGCAGACCCGACCCCACCGATCAGAATAACACACTCCTATCTGTTACCTGACATCTCCCTCTTTTCAGCTAAACTCAGCTGCCACTCCATTGTTTTAGCTGATGATGCCTGACAGGGGAGATGACTGATTCCAATGACAGAAGGGGTTTCAATAGAGAGAGAAGCCTGTTTCAGCTCTGGCCTGTCTGCTCCAGTAAATCTCCGGTTTTATCAGCTAGGTGCAACCGGCTCATTTCGGCTGTATCGGTGGCAGTCCATCTCTTTAGAGTCCCTTGTCAGGCAAACCTGCAGGTGCTGCAACACGCCAGGTTTGATATGAGTCAAACCTGGTGTGAACGAGGATTAACCTATCAGATTGCGTGAGACTCCCTTCAAGTACATTACAGGCACAGACGGGAGAAACCATGAACCCCAATAAACCAGGTAAACTTGCCCGTGTTCTTCTGTGGCATGCATCTCATTTGCATTCCTTCAGCAGTTTGAATAAACATAACCACTGACCAGGACGGCTCTAGCTGAGAGAGCCCAGGGCCCGCGCACACGGCACGGGGAGGAATGATTTCAGTGTCGTGGTGGCAAAACTGGACAGCCTGTCAGAGACATGAAAACGGCTTTTGAAATCTGCATGTCTGTGTGAAGGTATAAAATATTCATACCTCAGATTAAAATATTTTATTGAATTAATATTGATTTACTATTAATTTTTAAATAGATTCATATTTCATGAGGCACTCACAATGAACCCACCAATTGGGCCTCAGTCAGTGAACCCAATTACACAAATCGTTAAGGAAGCAACCAAGAAAGCAACTCTTGACGCCTGGGGAGAGACGGAAAGAATGTGAAAATCCGGCTCGAAAATAAAATAAACACACTGTGTATACGGTGACTGAAGAAAATGCCCATCGCCCTGCTCACTTTTATCCAGCTGTTTTCTTTTTAATGTATGGCGGTGGGGGTATCCCTTGGCCAGTTTTTTGGGTTTTTTTTTTTCAGAAAGATATCTATGTTTGGCCTCATGTGTGAACACTTGACCGTGGTGACATTTTTTTTCAACACTGCAATTAATTCTTCCGTTCCAAGAGGAACATGTAATAATAGTAGCTACTAAAAAGTGAAGCTTCGTTAAGAGTTCCCTCCCTCTAGTATTGAGCAAAGCCCTTCCGGAAAGTGCTGACAGCTAAAAACAAGAGACATTGATTGCTGCGCTCAATTAGCATCTTCAGACACAAAGCAATGGCGGGGAAGATGAGGATTCCCATGTGCTTTCGTGCATGTTCTATTTCCATCCCAGTCCAGAAAATTAACTTTCCCCCCCTCGACTCTCCGATTATGCTTTCCATAATCATACCTGGATTTGTGTTTGAAAACTCATACCGCCATCATTTCATTGAGTTCCCTTTTGGTAGGAAAATGTTTTCTAATTTATACCAGGCGTTTTTATAGCCTCTGCAACAGACTCGGCTCATCTTTATTCATCCTCCGATTCTTTTTATATCTCATTCACGGTTTCCTTTTCTTATTCAACCATTCTAAATTGGGCCACCCTTGCTCGGTTTATCGCAGTCGGTCCTTTTTTTGCATAAAATACAAGTATGTACAGTTACGGGACAAAATAAGGATTATTCTTCACTTTGCGATGAAAGGTTTTACTGCGAGCAAGATTTTAGAAGGCACGGGAAGTTGGAAGGAGATGCTAGCCAGGGTTAGGATGGCCGCACGGGGCTCACATGATGCCCAGGGTCTACTAATTAGATAAAGCCATTGTTTAGATTCAGACAATACCTGTTTACAGTTCAATAAACAACTTGTCACAGTTGCTTGCTCAAAGCAGACCTAGATGTCAATGCAAACAGTTAGTACAGAAGTAGTGAAATAAATTGGTCTCCTGAGTAAATAAATTGAGCAGCAATGTGAAACTGCCTCATCAGTACTGAGGAAGATAATCATTCATAGAGGTTTAAAATGGCGTTTCATAAGTATTGACATTTAGAGAAATGTCTTTCCCCATCTAAATGACTACCCCCGCCCCTTTTCCTATTTCCACCAGCCACTAAAAAAAAAATAAAAATAATAATAAAATAAAAAGAGAGGATAAAGTATTTCTGGGGTCATTCCATTGGAGTTTTATAATGCTTTGTATATAAACTTCAGTAAACATCTGAAAGATGCCTGGTCTTGAATATAAATTATGGATAAGTAAGGCACCTGCCTTCAAGGATTTTCCATTCTGTCATCATAGAATGCACGCAGACAAAAAGGTTAGACAAGTGGAAAGGTCATTTGGCTAAATGCCCAGCTTTTATTTTTGTTGTTGTTTCTTTTTGATGAGTAAGGAAGACAAAACCAGGAACAGAAAGAACAGAGCGGAGGTGTGTGCTTAGAAATCATTGTCAGAGAGATGAAGCAAGGACAGTGGGAAGAAAAAAGCGAGGTGACACTGTTTGGTGACTTCCTTTATGGGGATAATGACTGCACATAGTGGCATTCCCTTTCCCAAGGATCTTTGAAAGAAAGTGTCTGTTCCGGGAGATGTAACTGAACAACTGAATGCAAGGATTTGACAATAAATTGTTCCACATCCAGATAGAGAAATCACAGAGAGCCCCACACGTGTAAACACCAGGAAGCAGCGTGGCACACTCCAGTTCCTTCGATGTTGTAAGAGAAGAAGCCACCAGCATATTTAAGCCCTCATTATAGTATATGATGTGCACCAGCATAGGAGAGGGCCAGGAGGCCATGCTGTAACCCAAAGGTTACAGCTCAACCAACTGAGCTGGAATTACCTCTGTAGCTGGGAGATGGAGAGGCAAAGTTTGAAATATTTAATAGAAATCAGAAATCTTGTCCCTACTACATTCTTCTCTTCTTCCCTCTTTTTTAAATCCCATCCTTATGCTCCATTCCACAGAGCCAAAGTGAAAGAGCTCTTGCCCCCAAAACGATAGCGGGCACATCCCCAATTAGACTCATTTCACCGTCACAGTGTTTACTTCCTAAAAACTCATTTTACCTGCCCATTATCAAAAGCTTACTGAATTCTGCCAGCATGAATAACATTTATTTTCCTTTAACGCAGAATTTTTAAAATGTGCACTTGGAGTTTACAGCAACAGAAGCCTTTTTTGAACCGAGAAAATAAAACTGGAGTGCGGTCAATACTTTCATAAACCCCAATGATCCTCTCTCAAGATGAATATTTAACATCTGCCCTTGTAACTCTAGCGCCCCGTATTCCTGGCTCTTTATAACCACACCTGCATTTTCAAATGCCGTTCACAGACTGAGTGTAAGATTTCTTCCACTGGCATTTATGCTGTGGTCACAGGCCTGAGAGCACATAATGCCAGGATTACTACTGACCTGCCCTCCTCGGAAATCTGAGCTCAGTGGTGTCTTTATAAAATGTTAGCTTTCAAGGCTACTCTAGACAAAATTGGCAGTAGATGTAGTTTTTCACCTCTATCCCCAGCTTCTATGCTCTGAGACAAAATCTCATTTATTCCATACTTCTTAGAAGAGTCCAGTGCTCTTAGTCTTCTCCCGTTTTAGAGCCTTTTCTTGGGAGAAGGCTCAGCAGTGCAGAGAGAAAAGGGAAGGAATTAGGAAGAAAAACACCAGGTTGCAGTCCCATCCCTTAATGGCCATGTGACCTTGTTCAAGCCACAGAAACCCACCAGCGCAAGTTCCTCATGTGTTAAACGGGGATAATAAAATGATTTATTTCCCAAGGAGGGTACACATGTTACAGTTACAAAATAAAGTGCTTTAAAACTTAGAGGGCCAATCAGGTGCTATTTTCACAAATGATCATTTATTCACCCAAAAATTTAATTGAACATCTACTATGTTTGATGCTGGACATGGTGATGAACATGAGGTGTCGCCCTTGGAGACACAGTCTGTTAGAGAATGTCATGGAAAGAATAATATTAATAGCATTAGAGTAGAACTATAACAAAGGTATTAATTAAGTGTTGGGAGGTCATAGATATGGAAGTAATTCAGTATTTTGAAGGAAAGTCATGTCAACTGTGTTATTATTAAAATATACATAATGAGCAAAACACCAAGTCCTACCCCTTACTGGGGGAATGTAGATTTTAACTGCTGTCAAATTCTGAAGCTCAAGGAACGAAGTTCTAATGCTTCAATTTTAAGTCTTAACCAGCGAAGAGGAGAAATGAACGAGGACCATCAGACCCTCCCCAGCTCCTGTCCAGTGCCTTCAAGTCACAGGGAGATGGTCACTTCAGCTAACGCAGGCTCTTCCTGCTTTTAACCACGGAATTGATTGGTTAGAAGCACCTTAGGTCATTTTACACTATTCCCCTTTCTCCAGCTACATTTTTTGGATCTTAATTCAAACATACTAACTGAAAAAAAAATCCACTTCAGATGATGAACAAATTTCTAGTTTAGAGGTTCGGGAAGTCCTTCAGGGAAGATATCTGAGCTCAGTCTTCCTCAGTTCACCCTTATATGCTGATGACCCCCAAACTTTTCTTATCTACAGATACCTTCTGAATGAGCTCACCAGTGCCTGTGAGGTTAACTACCGCCACTCCTGCCAGTGCATGCTACATATGGATCTCTAGCCAGATCACACAGCCAACTCCAAAACCAAGCTCACTTCCAAGACTGCAAATCCGCTCTCCTCCTGTGTTTCCTTATCTCTGTAGAAGACACGTCCGCCTACTCCTTTACTCAAACCAGAAAGCAAAAAGTCATTCTTTAATCCTCCCTTTATCTTACCTCCCTCTGTCTTCCAGACACGTTAACTAAGCCTTGTCAATTTCCAGTCCTTGCCATCTCTCATACTCACACCCTCTTCTCCTTCCTCTTTTGATAGCCAGAGCTCAGCCTGCAACACCTTTTATCTAAACTCGGAAATAGCCACCTAACTCTCTCTCAAGCTCTAATCTCACTTCTTCTAATTCATTTTCCAAATGCTACCAAAGTGACAGTGATCTTTAAAAGCGAAGAGAGATCATGCAACCCTCCTTCTTAAAATCCTTCAAAGGCTTTCCATAGTTCACAGAAGAAAGAGCAAAATTCTTAAAATGACATAGAAGACCCTAAATTATCTGGCCTGGCAGTTGTCTTGACCTCAAAATTCTTACAACTCTCTGACTCTTCCACATGGTTTCATAACTTCCTGCCTTTGCTCTTACTGGATCCCTTTTTCTGAAAAGGCTGCCTTCTAGCCCAACCTCTTGTCCTAACAAATACCTACTCATTTGCCAAGACTCAATTCCAGACACCCCCTTCTCTAGAAATGTTACCAGACTCCTGAAATAGAATTGACCAATCCTTCCTTTGTGCTCTCCCCTGCATTTTGTCCAGATATCAGAAACATGTTTCCCTCCTCCTAGAGAGAAAGCTTCTCAATGACAAGGTCCACACCTGTTGATTTCATATACCCAGAACCTAGCACAGTATCTGGCACACATCTGGCACTCAATGTTGAATGAATGAATGAATTATGCAGTCTATCCCAGGAAAAGGAGTTTCGTGTGTCTCAAATGTCTAGAATAGTGTCTCAACAAATATTTGTTGAATGAATAAATGAATCCTCTCATTCTTTGGCAATGAACTAGAGATTTGTTCACTATTTTCAATGTAATCTTTTTTATATATATTTTCTCTAACATAACAATGCCCACAGCAGGCTAAGGCAGTCTATTATACCATTATCAAATGCTGACACAGATACAAAATATCCTTGCTGGTTAATTGTCTCACCGCTGAAAACTCCTTAGAAGCTTCCTTCTTGTGTCAACCTTCTAAAATGCACTCCTAAAGACTCAAAACTGCTTTATTTTTTCATTCATCTGCTGAACAACAACTAAACCAAGGCAGGGAAAATTCTAACCCAGGGAGTAAACATCACACAAAATCTATTTCCAGTATGTTTAGATTTCTGAGATTTACATAAAATTCAGGGCTAACCTTATAAAAGTGCCTAATAGACATACTTTCTAGAGGTGGATGAAGTATCAAATATTTCCTACTACTGGCACACTAGAATGCTGAGATTTCTATTAGAAAATGATCATCTTTGGCTTCTCAGTCTTTAAGAGAATCCTTTTAAAATGCAAATACTCCCAGGTAGAAGCAGAGTTGGTATCTAGCCTATATACATGATCCATAAGGACAGGGTGGTTGTTTATGCCTGGCATTGGTTTTGATTATTCAGTGCTAGTTTATTACCAGATGTTAAATATATAGCCTATTACTGCAGCCCAGAAGGAACCCCACCTTAAGCTTCACCTTCATAGATTTAGAACTGAAAGGGCTTTATAGATCACCTACTTCTATTCCTACGTTACATTTAAGAGATTCATTTGTTTATGCATATGTTTACACATTCATGCATTCAACCAATATTTACTGAAGACCTGCTATGTGCCAAACACGCCTCGAGGAACTTGAGACATAGGAATAAACTAAGCAGGTGAAATCTAAGCCTTCATCTGGCTCACATGCTAATGGAGAAGGAAAGACAATCAACAATACATAAGAAAATGTATTTTTTTTAACCTGGTTGCTTGGATTTGTCAAAGGATGACTAATGGAATGAATAAAAATGTAATAAAGAAGAGAAACAGAACATGCCAGGAAGAAAGTTGAGGTGGTAGCAGTTTTAATATCAGTGATCAGAGAGGTCCTCACCAAGAAGGTGACATTGAAGAGAAGACTTGAAGGAGGGAAAGAAGGAAACTGCAAACATCTGAACAAGAGGAGTATCCTACGAAGAAAGAAAAGCAAGCACAAAGATCAAGAATTTGTCTGATTTTTTAAAGAAAAGAAAAGAAAAAAAAGGAAAAAGAGCAACAAGGACAGTGTGTCTAGTATAGAATGAGCAAAGGGAAGAGAAGTAGGAGGTAAGGGTCAGAGGATTAGTGAGGGCCCAGATCATCACAGAGCCCTTGCAGCCATTTTAAAGACTCAGATTTTTTTTTCCACCTTGGCAAGTTTCCAGATATTTATTAAAAGTTTATTACATTAGTATTTTTAAAAATGTTCTTTTTACGTATTTATTTCAGGATATTATGGGGGTGCAAACATTTTGGATACATGTTATGACTTTGCCTCACTCAAACCATGATTTGGGGTGTGCCTTTCCCCACCTACAACACCCACCACGTCCAGAAAAAGGAAAGACAGACTAGATGAGAGCTCGTAAATCAAAAGAGGAATTTTAAAATGCTACCCAATTACTAGTTTCTAGTATTCATTTTTCATTAAATTCCTGCTTGTGCCTACTTAATTTATTTTAGCCTTCAACATTCTTTAAAGAGAAGTCTGGTAAGAATGAAAAGAGAGAGAATGGGTGGGAGCTAACATGGCAAAAATTTAGGTAACCTGCTCTGCCCACGTCGGCTGCAGACACTCCTCAGATACCAAATCTCAGAGCACCTTAGAGTTCCTGGTGGCAGCTCTCAAGTTTAGATTGGGACCAGAACTTGTTTAGGACATGCAAAGCAGCTGGGATTAGATGGGTGGTTGGCAGAGGGGGGTTAAAAAAATCTGCCATTTGGGCTCTTTGTTCAAAAAATACCTGGGGAAGCGTGAGGCTCTGGACTCCTCACATGATGACAATATTCTTTTGCAGAGATCTAAGAGTGCCCAATTCACAAACTTCTCCAAAGCAACTAACCTTCAAGAAGTCACTTGGCCATCTCTGGCCTGGGGCAAGCCTTATGAAACAACTGTTAACGGGGCATATATACCAGATTTGCCAAAATAACAGGGAAGAGGGGAATAAAGAGAGAGGGGACCATTATCAGTGATCTGATAGACACTTCCAAGTTTCCAACCTATGTACAGCCTCCATTCCCACCCGCCAATTGGCCATCACGAGTCTGAAATAGATGATTTCGAGTGATTTCAACTTTTTAAACCTTTATCCCTTTAAAATCCATCCATCACAAATCTGAACCCTTGGATACTTTTAAAATAATAGAGTATACAATTCATACTAAGTACCACCACTTACAAGGACTAGGTAGTGTAGGGATCTGGACCAGGAAACATGGCCCTCATAGTTCAATGCAAAGAATTAAGAAGGATGATTTGAGAAGTAGTGTCCATAAGAAAAACGTAACACAGATTGAGCTGTGCCAGTTGGCTACCTATTGTCTCTCAGAACCAAGTCAACCCATCCATACTCTGCTCCTTTGCACTACATTTTCCATATTCCATTGCCAAATGGATTCCTGTTAGTTCTTATGTCAGTGAAAGGGACTGGCGTGCAATTGAAAGGCAGGAGGAGGGAAGAATGAACTCTCTTTCTATTTACAGTTCCTGCAAGCTTTTCTCCAGCAGCAGGGAACAGCTACAGTACAGTGATGCTACACCCCTCAGAGGCACAACCACCAGTTGGCTGTGCTCCTTCAGTGACAGAGTACCAGTGACACCAGGCCCTTTTCACAGCGTACCAGCTTCATACCATCTCTCCCTCAGTTATCTGCCTAAAGACAGATAACTAGAGTCAGACCTCAACATGCCCCAGGGAGGCAAGTGACAAGTCATATCTGGGAGAAGAGAGTTCATACTCCAAAAGAATAGCAAAATTTTGAATATATACATTAGCAGAAACTTGGAGAATAGATATGAGAGTAGATTCTAGGGGTAGTATACCCAGAAGGAAAAAATACAATGTTAGGTCAAATCAAATGTATTATTATGGTTTAACTTTCTAGAGAATGAAGTAACTGTGACGGGTGGCAACAGGTTGGCTGATTATCTGAAATATGGACCCAGGGTGACCTAGTTCAATCAGGATGAGAAGCCAGAACTTCCTTGGCATAAAATAGAAGAAAGAACAAGAGCTTAGAAAGATAGAAACATTGTAGAGAACCTTAATACTCTTCCCCACCATGTTCCTTGAGAAAGTCCAGAGTACACTCCTTGCACTAAGGCATTGAGATAGGCTTTAATGAAGGGGGCACTAACCTTCTAAAAGAGCCCTGTAGTGGATGGCTGTCTTCTGTCAGCTAAGGGTGATGATGGGAAATACCACCATTAAAATGGGCTTTCTGATTTTAAGGTGGATGGTAGAATTCTGGAATTATAGGGGCCAATTAGTAGCATTTAACCACTAAAGACATGGTAAGCATAATTACCACAATGAGCAATCATGTTTGACCTGTAGGTATCTTCAGTATCGGCTAATTGATCACAATGTTTCAATAAAAAAAAGGCAGCCTACTAAATAATTATATGTATAATATATTACAAGCAGAAGAACTCTAGGTCCAATGAGCCGAAATCTGACTTGGATCACCACAACAGTGGAGCACATGTCCAGCTCTAATCAAGTCCATAGAGTGAGTTCTTGGTCCCTTTAAAAAAAGTTCATTCAACACTGCCAAAATTATACTCTGGAATATTCTTCTAAGCCTTCGACAAGAGTGGGGTCAATTTAATTTTTTTTTTTTTTGGCCTATGTAAAAGGCAGATCAATCATGGGTTGCTGTAAATTTGTTCAGTGACAATTCCAATTGCAGCCATTGCTACAGCTATGGCATCTTTAAAGAGGTAAATTAACACAGCCTCTGGATCCTGGTATGTAGCTATTGGTCTGACAAATGCTTTTTTATCACTACCAAATTTCAAGTCTCCCCAAAAGCAGTTTGTTTTCACCTAGCATGGATAGCAGTGTACCTTCACAATCTTGCTTCAGGACAAATTCTTCCACCATCTGACATGATATCGCCCACAGAGATCTTGATCATCTTTATATTTTATGGAATGTCAAGTAAATTGATGAAATCATGCTTATGAGTGGACCCTGGCAGGAAACTTGCGTGTCTTAGCAACATGCATGCCAGAAAGTACAAAATAAACCTCACAAAATTTCAGAGACCTGCAATCTAATTAAGTTTTTTAGATATCCCACTTGCCTACTGGTACCATTGACCATAGACAGTATGTCAGACAGGAGGTCTGAAATAGATCAAACCAAGCAAGTGATTTCAATTAGCCAAGCCTCCATCCCATTAAAATCTGTCTCAGTTCATTTGAAGTGCTATAAGTAAAACTTTGGACTGAGCAATTTATAAATAACATCAATTTATTTCTCATAGTTCTGGAGGCTGGGAATTCCAAGACTAAGATACCAGCAGTAGATTCGATGTCTGGTAAGGGCTCACTATCTAATTCCACGATGATGATTTGCTGCTGTGTTCTCACATGGCAGAAGGGTAGAAAGGCAAAAGGGACAAACTCTTTTATAAAGGCACTATAAAGGGCAGAGTGATCATGGCCTAATTACCTCTTAAAGGCCTCATGTCTTAATACTATTGCACTGGGGATTAAGATTCAACATGAATTTTGGAGGTACACAAACATTCAAACCATAGCAAAATCCATATATCACAAATCTGTCTATCTTGGATATCTTCTACATAAAGAGTGGGTAAACAATTCCTTCTAAATACCAAACATTTGCTGAGATATGCCACTCAAGTTCCTGGACTGCATATGATTTGCCCTCATGTTGCAATGTATAGGATTAATAAAGGTTATTTGAGAGGTAAGCTGGGGGGATGGGGATGTACCATCCAAGCAAAACAAGAAACAAAGAGTGAGATCCTCCTACAACCACTGTTTCCTCACATTCTCTTACTGCTAATTAATCTCAACACTCTCTCCTCCTGCACCTGACTCAGCATCAGAACCCTTCCAAGCACAGTGCACCAACCATTTCCGGCAATCCAAACAGAGTGAATCCATGTATATGTATTTCAAAACATGTTGTACATGATAAATATGTATAATTTTTACTTCTCAATAAAAAAGATAAATTTTAAAAATTAAAAAAAATTTAATTATAAAATAGAGTGAATCCAGGTACAAATTCATTGGATGGAAATCACAAAAACCGACCAAGAGAAAGAAGCAGCAAAGTGAAGAGTGAGAAGTGAAATATAAATATATCCAAGTAAAAAAAAGAAGAGCCAGAGTATCTAGTGGAGTCAGGGAGAGAACAGTTACAGTTATCTGTTAATAATGACAGTGAATCAGAAAATTCCTTCTGAAGTAAGTCCATTTCCCTAAGACTAAACTACTTCTAGGATAGAGGAACCATGTCCTGAGAGGTTATGTGGGAGCTACTCATCAGTCTTCCCATTGCTACAGGGGTATGGTGGCTCTCTACAGACATCCCCACTTCAAAAGGAGATCCAACCAGGAGCTCACCTGGGCACCTAAGGACAGACACTGGAAATCTCTCTACTATCCTGCTGAAAATAATCAAGAGTAATATTTAATGGCTATCTAATTCACAGAGGCTTAGTAAGTTTCCATATTAAGAAAACAGAACCTGCAAGCAAGTTAAGGAAGACTCTCAGAGAAAAGTAATGGATAAATGGAACAGTATTATAGTATTTTTGGGACAGATTATTAGGCTCTTTTGTTAGACAGCCTCGAAATTGAGAAAATTGCAGATCATGGCTTTTTGTTTACCATATCCCAAAAAGGAACCAGCAGAAAACATTTTACTTTAGAGGATCTCAATAAATGTCTGTTGAATTAAAGTTGGCAAAATATCAATCCTAAAATTTTACTTTATTTTCTGTTTCCCTTTTTCAATTTTTATATGATATTTCAGTTAATAAAGACATTAGATCTTTTTATTTTTTAAAAATCTTTCTTCAGTCAAAGCCAAGGAATATACTGATTAATTTCATTCTAATTCATGTCAGAGACAACATTCCTCTTGGAAATGAGAAGTAAGCAAGCACTGATCTAAACTAACATATTCTACATTATTTTCAGCTAGAACCACTAATGCCTGGTAGACAAATATTAATTACTAGACTGCACATTTGCCTGGGAGCCTGTAGTCAGGTAGGCAAAAGACTAGATGAAGACCCTTATCGACTCAGCCACTCCGCTCCTGTGACAGTGGCCTCCTTCCGTTCCTCCCCACACCAAACATGTTCCTACCTAAGATTTCTACACTTGCTGTTTCCTCAACCCTGAGCACTCTTTCCCCAGATAACCACATGGCTTGGACTCTTTTTCCTTGAAGTCCTTTCTTCAAGTCACTTTCTCAATGAAGCCCTCTCTGGTCACCCTCTTTAACAGCTCACTGTCTCCCCCACTGGGTTTTCCTCAGCACGCATTGCTATCTGGTATAGCCTGCGTTTTACCTTTTTCTTTCTGTTGTCTATCTACTGGACTACAAACTCCACAAGGACAGGGATAGTTCATTACTCTATCTAGTTCATTACTCATTACTCTATCTCCAGCTCTCAGAATGGTGTCTGGCATATAGCAGATACTCAATAAACATCTGTAGAATGAATAAATGGACATACAATAGTGCTCAAAAACATGAGATGAAAAATGTCAGGGCGACATCTTACAGAGCCTTCAAATTTTCTCCCTTTCTTCCTGAGCTCAAGTGATATTTTATGGAGATCTTAAATATACTTTATTTTATAATTTTATTCCAAGTATATCAAGCTTTTTGAGAAGAAGACAGACAGTCCTGATAAATTATGAATGCCCTAGGAAACTTCAAAAATTCTATTCCCTGCATTGTTCATAATACATTATACTTTGACATTTATAAAAATGGAAAACAAATAGAAATTAATCTCATCTTTAAAATATGAATCCTATAAATGTTATTAGACTATATTTACATCACACATCTTCAAAGTACATATATAATACTTAGCTTTAAAATTCATTACTACTTCACAATTTAGAATTTTTATATCAATGGATATTTATTTTTGACAGTTACTAATATTTCTGCCACCAATACATTTGCTAATCTAATAATACTTTTTTATTCATTTCCTGAAGTATAAAAATTGTTAGTACTCAAGTTTTAACCTTCTTCCAATGGCTATTTTCTGAAAGTAGACTATATATTCTAGAAAATGAGAGCAACTTGTTGGGAGACGAGTATTAGAGAAGTTGGAGGACATTTAAGCAACATAAATGATCAAAAATATGTAATTCTAGTAAACCTAGCTGCTGAACCCAAAATTTTACCTGCGTGCCCACTGGCTACATGCCTGCTAATGGGCCTTTATGGACAGAGATTCCCAAGAAGAGATTGAAACAAAAGTGCCACAAAGGAGTTCATACATCAAGTGCCCCTTCTTGAGTAGATTCTGGAAAAAGAGTACAGTGAGACAACTATTCTAACATTTCAGATATAAAGGATTTACAGTAGAATGGGGAGAAGGACACAGGAATGCAATGATCATCAAACCAAACATACCCCAAACAATTCAAGGTACAAACATTATCTCCTGATGGTACGTAGATTTAGAATAAAGAATAAAACTTCCTCCTCAGCAGTTTTTAGGGTTACATTAAATCAATCTCTATGGCTCACAATAAAGCACAGATAATTTAGATCAAGTTAGAAGATCATATTCATTATTTGCTGATTATTCCACATTGAGGCAAATACAATAATATTCTTTCCTATTCAAACCCACAGAGTTATGCTTCATTGTTTGAAAACAGATCACAGAAACTATATCTAAACAGAAGATAAGGCAAATGTCTTTAATAAAATTTTAAAGACCTGATGCTTAAATTTTAATTAAGCTCTTCAGTTCCTTTTCTTCTCCATATTTGAAGGTCCTTTTTTACATATGACTTCCTAACATATGATATATTTTACTTATTAAACTTTTTTTTTATTTATCAACCCCCTAAAAAATGTAGGTTCAAAAAGATCAGGGATTTTTGTTGTTAATGCTGTTTTATTCTCTTATGTATCCATCATTCATTCACTCACCATGAATGAATGAATGTTGCTGTAAAAGTAGCTTCCAAGGTGTATAGATATACATAGAAAGACTAATCCATAATCTTTGTGTCACTACATAAAGGCTAAGCATCATAAAATTTTTCTTAATTGTCTAGTTTAGACCAACTCTTCTTAAAAGATATAAAAGGGGTCCCTGTCTTTGAAAAATTTATAATTCTGTTAGGGAATCAAAACTAGACCATGAAACAATTAAAGAATACAGAAACGTAATGTAAACCATGAAACTGTTACTTAGACCATCTGTACAGTTAAAGTTCACAGGAAGAAAAATAGAAAAGCAATGTGACCTTCATGGAAAGCTTCATGGAGAAGATGAAATCTGGATCAGGACTTGAAGGATAAGAACAATTTCAGTAAGGAGAAAGAAAAGCAAACAGCTTATACAAGGTTTCAAAATTATGATTTAGAATAAGATACAATAAGAGGATAAACTCAGAGAAAACCCAGGAATCCACACTAAAGAAATTAAGGGACAATAAATTATGATGTATACTGACTTTCAGGCTCAGGATTCCTGTGTTCATTGATTCATCAGAAAATATTTATGAAGTGTTTACTATATGCTAGGAATTATTCTCAGTGTTAAGGATCATAAAGTCAACAAAATAAATAACCCTCTCCCCTCATGAAGCTCATGTTCTGGTGGGAGAGACAGATAAGAAAGAAGTGAATAAATAAGATCATTTGGGGAACTAGAATGTTTTGAGAGACATAAAGTGTATGGACGCCTGGGAAAGTTTAATATTTGATAGGGTAGTCAAAGAAGGCCTTCTGAGGTGGTAACATTTGAGTTGAGTCCTTCTTCAGAAAGAGAAAGGGGTGATTATTATAGTAGGCAAAGATTCCACCTAATTCATGGATATTGTTACTGAAAGTGCAGCACTTGTCCTCAAGGCTGCATCAGAAGAACAAGAACATATGGTTTGAGGAAAAGGAAAGAGAAGTTTATTACTTCGCCAGCAAAGGAGCAAAATGGTAGACTCTCTCATTTCAAAATCCAAATTCCTGAACATAAGCAGAGATACAGAGCTTTTAAAGGGAGGCCCTCAGTTCCAGGTTATTGTTGTTAATGATTCTAATCAATCCCATCTCTGCTGAAGAAGACAAAGCTTTGACCTTCACCCACCTGGGGCGCTGGCACCAGGCCTAGGATGGCTGAGCTATCTCGTGTTGCAAAAAGAACAAAAGACATCCCCCCTGCCTCTCTCAACCCCTCAGGGTTCAATTTCCCAAAAAGAGTGGGGGAAGTTTTAAAAAACCAGAAAACATCTTCTTGCCTTTTTTTTTTTTGACCTTTCCCTGTGTTACATATTCCCCACTCTCAATTTTACGCTCCCGTATCTACGGGAGGAGGGACGACTACTCTGTTACAATATGAATACGGAAAGGGCATGGAAAAGTGATGACTGAGAAAAAGGGTCCAAGGAAGCCACATCACAGACAATGCACAGAGAGAGTTACGAATAGGCAGGGAACTGACCTACACCCCAAAGGCCTAAAAAGTTCTACCACACAGATATAGCAAGTATGAGAAAGATTGAGTATGAAACAAGAACAAAAACTACAGGGATTAAATGAAACTCAGGAGACTGCTATAATCAATTCCAACCCACACTGAAAAAAAAAATACAGAAAAGTTTTCCAAATTTGTTAAAAATCATAAACCCACAGATCCAAGGAGCTCAACAAAAACAATGCAGAAGAAACATGAAGAAAACTACACCAAGACACATTAAGTTGCTTAAAAAAAACAGTGATAATGAGAAAATCTTAAGAGCAGCCAGAAAAAGAAAAGATAGACTATGTTCAGTGAAGGAAAAAAAGGAATTCACTTCTCAGAAACTTCGCAAGCCAGAGAATAGATGTTGGTAATACTGCTGTAGCTCCGGAGCACCGCACCAAGCAAATTTGACAAATTGAGACTCTTATTAATATGTATTTCCATTACATGGGGGTGGAGCAAGGAAGGGGGGCTCTTTTGAAATTAGTCTCCATTTGTCTTTATTTTCTAAAAGATTAATTTTATGTGGTACAATTCATATGTTAAACCTCTGCTCTCATAAAAAGTTCTGCTAACATATTGCTATACTACTCTAATCTACTGTTTATTTCAACCCAGTAATTTGTGAGCCTTAGAATGTCTCCATTTCTATCAAATGCCTGAGATGTTGGATTAACACTGGAAATAATTACACTGGAAAATATGCGCATGGATACAAACTAGTCTAATACAGCAGGTGGAATTATACCATGACCACAGAACCATGCAATCCAGGTCCTCATGTTAGCACTGAAAATTTATTCCCCCTGCTGTTGTGAAGGTTGTAGACTAAAGACTTCCAGCTATACAAGATCAGCTTCCAAGGAGAGCTTGTATCCAACGACTAGCAAAGGGCAAGGTATAAAAATGCAACTCCTTCCCCCAACTCAGTACAACTCTAAAGGGCCAGCCAGCCTCTGAGCCACACAGGGAGGTGACTGAGGCCTAACTGTGGATACGCCATAGCCCAACTTCCCCTCCAC